>PVHP010000357.1:0-16447 GCA_004024765.1 Zapus hudsonius | reverse complement strand
AGGCTGTGTCTTGGGAGGTCCCATGTAACACAGTCGCCCAATGCTTCAGCTGGGCTCTGGGCAGCGTGAGGAAGGGAAGGCCAGCCAAGGCAGTGCTGGGACAGAGACCCTGTTGTCCACTTGAAGCAGTGGCTTCTCCTTTGTGTCCAGTCCCCAGTGGGATCAGAGCAAGAGGCCATGTCTGGACAAGGCTGGGGTGTCATATCCATGGCTAGTCTCTGAGGTTCCAGGGGTGGTTTTTGTAGGGTTTCTGGTACATGGAAGGCCCAGCACTCTGGGTCTCCTAGAAAAACCACAGTCTCAACCATTCTTATGTTCTTCCTCTTCCCAAGCGAGGTTGGATGAACTCTTGTTTGTAACTGAGAACCAGAACTGACTCACTTGGATATATGATAAAATCTAATCTAAGAGTCACAAGAACCTTAGAAATAGACATGAGATGGCAATGGAATTTCACTTCTGTGGCAGACACTTTAGGCTAAGTCTTTTTTATTCCTTTTTGGTTGTCAGAGGTATTTTAGTGGAAACACTAGATTTCTGCCCTGAGGTAGATGCACAGAAAACAGAAAATAAAATGGGAAAGGAAGTAAGGACAAAGAAGTGCGTGCAGAGAAAAATGGTAAGGTAGGAGGAATTCAGCAGTTGTGAGAGGGAGATAGTGCGATGGTAAATATGATCAAAATACAGTATCTAGGGCTGGAGAGCTGGCTCAGCGGTTAAGGCACTGCCTCCAGTGCCTAAGGCCCCGGGTTCAATTCCCCAGGACCCACATATGCCAGACCCACAAGGTGGTGGCCCTGGCGCATTCTCTCTCTCTCTCTCTCTCTCTCTCTCTCTCTCTCTCTCTCTCTCTCTCTCTCTCTGCTTGAAAATGAATAAATAAAATATTTTTAAAAATACAGTATATACACACATAAAATTGTTGGAAGTGAGAAAAATCTATGTGTGCAACTATTGTCAGCTTTCTTGTTGCTGTGCAGATAGAACCCAAGCAAAGGCGGCTTGTAGAGGAATGGGTTTATTTGGCTTACGGACTCGAGGGGAGACTCCATTCTGGCAGGGAAAACAATGGCATGAGCAGAGGGCTGGACATCACCTCTGCCACAGCACTGCAAACAGCGGCAGGAAGGTGTGCCAAACACTGGCAAGGGGAAGCTGGCTTATAACCCCATAAGCCCTCCCCCAACAACACAGCTTCATCGAGGTTGTAAAACCCAAACTGCCATTAGCTGAGGCTCGATCTATCAGAACACATTCAATTGTTTGTGGGGGACACCTGTATCAAACCATGACAGCAACCCATTATTATTTTACTGGTATCACAGCTGGTAGACAAGAGATGCCATGAAACCTTGCATACATTATGTTTCCACTTGCTTGAAAAGGAACCAAAGCATTTGTTATATTTGACATCATAAAAGAAAAATTCAAGGGCTGGAGAGATGGCTCAGCTCTAAAGAGAAATTCAAGAGCAAGATGCCAAGCTGGGCATGGTGGCACACGCCTTTGATCCCAGCACTTGGGAGGCAAAGGCAGGAGGATCGCCGTGAGTTCGAGGCCACCCTGAGACTATATAGTGAATTCCAGGTCAGCCTGGGCTAGAGCGAGACCCTACCTCGAAAAACCAAAAAAATAAATAAATAAATAAAGCAACAGAACAAGATGTCAGATGTTGCTTGTCTTGAGGGCCTACTTCCTGGGTGTGTTTCAGAGGACAAGAAGTCTCTCTAGAGTGTCTTCTTTAAGGACACTACTCCCACTCATGAGGGCTCTGGCCTCATGCCCTCCAACGGGCCCTATCACCTTGATGCTTAGCGTGTAGCATATAGTTTGGGGGGCACAAACATTCGGACCACAGTGCCAATGCCACTCATGAGTGGCAGAAGGTGGGAAGGGGCAGAGTGTAGCCCAGAGTCCAGGAGTTCCGCACATCCTTATTAGCAGGTCTGGCTCCATCAATACAGCGGTCAAGGTGTGCCAGGCTTTCTTCTGAACACCACATGCTCATTGGATCTTCACACAAGCCGTCAGACAAGTACTGTCTTTCTCTCCATGTTTCAGCGACCCCAGACTCAGGATATCTGGGTTTTATTTGTTTCTGTTTTGTGTGGATTTTGCAATGTTGGTGATGGAACATGCTAGACAAGCAGTCTACCACCGAGCTGTCTCTCTAGCCTGCTTTTTGCATTTTTAAATGTTGAGACAGGGCCTCACTAAGTTGCCCAGAATGGCCTTTAACCCACTGCATCATACAGGTAGGCTTTGAATTAGTGTTCTCTTGCTTCACCTCTGGGACACAGTTAGGCTAAGGGTGTTTGTCTAAAATCACACGAGTAAATGTTGGCAAAACAAAACTTTGAGAATGGGCCACAGAAGCCATATTCAAGCACATTTTCTGAGTTCTGGTTGACTCATAAAACAAGCAGACCTTCCAAAACAGGTTACAGAACATTTTGGGTTTTTTATTTACTTTTCATTTATTTATTTATTTGCAAGCAGAGAGAGAGAGAGAGAGAGAGAGAGAGAGAGAGAGAGAGAGAGAGAGAGAGAGAGATTCTAGCCACTGCAAACAAATTCCAGATGCAAGTGCCACATTGTGCATCTGGCTTTACATGGGTATCGGAGAGTCAAACCTGAACCATCAGGCTTTGCAAGCACTTTGACCACTGAGCCTTGTCCTCAGCCTCCCATGTTGTATTTTATTTTATTTATTTTGTATTTTTGTCACATGCATTAGTTACACATCTAATGCAACTTAGTGTGGAATTTCAACACATTTATACAGAATGCGCCAATCACCAGGACGACTGACATTTCCTTCTCTCCAGTTCTCCATGGTTAGAGTCTTCAAGCTCCCCTCCTTCAGATCATCATAGCATATTTATTAGGTTATTATGGACTGTTGTCAAGTCACTGTCTGTGTCCTGGTGCCTGTCATCAGTATTCCTTTATGCCTCCCTTCTTACCTCATTCTATCCCGGGGAGTCACTCCAACATTTAGTGTTTCTTTTCTGGGATTCTGTATGTGAGAGGAAATAATTTATCTTCCATCAGTGCCTACCAATCCATGAACATCCTCCAATTCTATCCATTTTGCTCCAAACGGCATTCTTATTTTTGGTTGAATAATATAAATATACTAGTATACATATATATGCATATATATGCCTTTTCCATTCATCCCTGATGAGCTATCTCCGCACAGTTGAATGAGTATTACACACCATCAAGATTATTGGAGAGTCATCTACAATGTTTGTTATATGTCATTGAGAGTAATAAATGATTATTAATCTTAGTCAAAGATTAATTGTATTCATAGTAGATAAAAATAAGAAACTTGACTGGATGGATTTTATTTATTTATCTGCTGATGTGGATTCATGCCAGAGTGAGCTGGTCCCAAATCAGTATTCATTTTAAAGGCTGGGTTATGGTCTCTCACAGTTAAAACCCTTTATTGCTGTGTTGAAATTTTGTTTTGTTTGGTTTGGTTACTATATATCCGTTTCTGCATTCACAGCCCATTCCCCATCCCGTGCTAAGGATTATCTTCCTGACTTCTGGGGAGGAGCAGAGGTGGGCACCGAGAAATTGTCATGCTCCCTGTTTGTTAAAGAAGGAAGAGTGCCAGGCCAGAACCACAGGATCATTTCATCCATTGTTACTCAGCCTCAGAAGAGGAAGTGGGAGAGGGCTTTTCATCAGCACATAAAGTGGCCAGAGGCTGACTAAATGCTATTTATGGACCTGGGACATAAGCCTAGAACAGCAGGATTACTGCTTTGTGGCCAAAGCAGACATTGTTAATCAATCACAGCATTCACCTGGTCAAGATCTGGCCTCTAAAATGCTCCTCAAATAGAACATACACAAAGCCTATTGTAAATGTGAACCAGTCAGTGAGTTCCTTATGGGCTGAGACCTTGCCTCGTCCATACTTTGTAATATAATGCAATCAGAATAGATCCTAATGCTCACTGGGTGCATAAGTTCAATAAAGAATACTTGTAACTTTAGACAGATGTGCCCGAGTCTTCCTTTTTTTTTTTTCTAACCACTCTCTCCTCGCAGGCAGTGGTGTCTTTGACCAAGTTCATGAAACATTCTGGATGCCAAACTTACGTTTTGTTCACAGAGAGCCTCACATGCTGACTGAGCTTGGCAATTGTTTGCACTCATTCTAAAGTGAGGGTGTTTGGGCCACATTGACCCATAGACACATAACCCTTTCTCCTTCTTCATTCCCTGAATCTAACCGTGGGAGTCCCATGACAGCCCACTCTGCTCAAGCCAGAGACCCATTATAGAATGCCAGACATTGTGGAGGACTTTCTTAGCCTATATGACTAGATCTTGTTCCCAGGTGAACATTCCCTGCTTGCCTTGTTTTTCCCTTGGATGAGTTCTTTCCCTGGGAGCACCACATGTAAACAGCCTTCTCCCATACCTGTCTCCCTAGTTCTTGAGTTCCTCAGCCATGACTGGGTTCCAACTGTAAACACAGGATCAGCTCAACTTAAGGTCCTTCCTCTTTGCATGATTATGTTATGTCTTGAGTAGAAAATATAAGGAAAAGGGTTTGTCATGCGTCAGCCCACCTGACCAGGTGACTTACAAATCCTACCATTCATCCCTAAAAAAACAGGGATATCACCAAAAAAAAGTGGGAAACTTATAAATTGCATTGCATGAGGGATAAATTTATATAGTTAATGCTCTATTTTAACAAAACTAAATTTAGTGATGTAATCACCAACAATCCTTTATGCCTTCGAATTCTTGCCTCCTGATTCTCCTGGTCAGCTAGGTGGTTCTGCTAATCTGGGCTGGGCTCAGGCTGATGTCTGCTGGCCTTACTTATTCATGTGCTTGTGGTCAATTGTTTTTAGGTGAGTATAGGACAGTCCTGGCTGGATGATGTGGCTCTTGTCACGTGTCACTGATTTACTCTAGGAAACCAGAGCAAGCATGGTCTCACAGCGGAGGCAGAGATCAAGGAGAAAAAATACCTTTGAGGCTTTTGCTGGAGTCGAAGAAAGTTATAAGACTAAAGGAGTGATCAGTGTAGGATGCTGTTAGAAAGGGATAGATTCAGGGGACAAGGGAAAACTGGGGTCAAGAATGTAACAGTTAGAAGCCTGTGCAATGGAGCCTGGATCTCAAGCAGTCCCACTCTTATGAAGAGGAAAGTTCAAGTGAGTGACAATTGTCTTCAGATGAAAGCCATCAGTTGAGTCTCTTTGGTGGTGGGCAGGCACTGGTCATTCATGCAGATGCCCCTTAAGAGCCTCAGCAGGTGAAACAAAAGTGGGGGGGGGGCTTCCTGGATAGGTCCAAACTGCTCTTAAGGTTCCCAGGCACCTCCCCTTAGTGACATGAAAATGCTTCCGTCCCCAGTGATCCAGATGGTTAGCAAGTCTTCTGGCTCTTGTGCCAAACTTGGCTAGTTGAAGCTGGACACCCCTCCGCAGGCCTGCATTTCCACAACAGCTGGTTTAATGCTGAAAGTGTCGAAAGTGGAATGTGTACATTCTTGGCGTTCTTAGAATCTCATTTCCTATTTGTTTCCAGCAGTAACTCTTCAGCCAAAGGAAGTTCTCAACCTCGATAGGAATCATATTCATAAAATCCTGGTGATTGTGTCCAGTTCCCTCAGAATCATGGATCCCTCTCACAGGAAAATAGTCAAGTCCTAGTTAATATCTCATCATTATCTGGAATTGGTTTGAAAGGTTATTGTAACATCAAGGCAGCAAGGTGGGGTTATCTTGTTTTATAAGTTTCCCACTTTTTTTTTTGGTGATATCCCTGTTTTTTTAGGAATGAATGGTAGGATTTGTAAGTCACCTGGTCAGGTGGGCTGACGCATGACAAACCCTTTTCCTTATATTTTTTACTCAAGACATAACATAAGAAAACAAGACATAATACACACACATACACACACACACCAAATGAACCAAGCAATGAATTAAGATCGTTGCTGGTTGAATCATCTCTCTCAGATTTATATTTTGAAATCCTACTATCTTTATTTATTTATTTATTTGCAAGCAGAGAGAGAGATTGAGAGAGAGAGAGACAGAGAGAGAGAGAGAGAGAGAGAGAGAGAGGAAATCCAGACATAGACGCCACCTTGTGCATCTGGCCTATGTGGGTACTGGGGAATTGAACCCAGGTCCCTAGGCACTGGAGATAAGTGAGCCATCTCTCCAGCCCCTTGAAATCCTACTATCAATGCATTTGGGAACGCAGTCTTTGCAAATTCAATAGTTAAAACGAGGTGATATCACTAGTGTAAAGTTATACAGAGACAGAGTGGACACCTTACCTCAATGTTCTTATTTTAAAAAAGGGACATCTGTACACAGACACACAGCGGATAATACCACGTGGACACAAAAGCCAGGTTTTCCAAGCCAGGTGACATCGGAGATTTCCAGAGGTGAGGGGAGCTACATGGAACAGCCCTCAGAACCAAACTGCAGACATTTTGATTTGTGACTTTCTAATGTCCCGAGTTATAAAACAAGAGATTTCTGCTGTTTAGGCCACCATGTGTGATCCTTTTTTATAGCAGCCCTGGGAAACGAAGTCAAAGAGAATATTTCCAGGGCTGGAGAGACGGCTCAGCAGTTAAGGCACTTGCCTCCAGTGCCTAAGGACCTGGGTTCAATTCCCCACCCAGTACCCATGGAAGCTAGATGCGCAAAATGGTGCATGCATCTGGAGTTCATTTGCAGTGGTTAGAGATCCTGGCATGCCCTTGTGTGCTCGCTCTCTCTCTCTCTCTCTCTCTCTCTCTCTCTCTCTCTCTCTCTTCCTCCCTCCCCCCCCATGTCTCTGCCTGCAAATAAATAAAAGTAAAATATTTTAAAAAGAGAATATTTCCAAGGACTACCACGAGGGTCATCTTCGTGTTGATGCAAAATACGATGCTTTTGCACAGGCAACTTCCGGAGTAAGATCAGAGTAGCAAGTTTCTTCATGTGTCAGGCTGTGGACAGCAATTCCCAGTGGAGTGCAAGGAGATGCTCAGAGAAGGAAACCAGTGAGCAAGACCTGCCTGCCACCCATGAGCACTGGGCAATTCCTTCAGCAGCTATGAATTTATGTCTCTTCCCCAGCTAAGGGTTTCATATGTGTTTTCAGGGCAGGGACCCTCTAATCGATTCCCATACTGCCCCATGCTCAGAGTTTGGCTCATCTCACCACATGTGCCAAATGATATGTGTTACCTTCGGCCAACCTCCTATGTAGCTGTCTCGCTACTGAGCAAAGGGAGAGGAAAATTTATAAGGTGTGAAATTGTGAAAATGACACCTTTGGGGCCATTTCATGCCTTGTGATTTGTGACTCTTCCTTTCCAAAGTTTGGAAGAGTGTTGAAAAGAAATCCTCATCAAAATGACATGTTTTACACATAAACATCTGCTGGAGTTCAGAGAACAAAGCCTCAATCAATCCAGTCTCTACAGGAAAATTTCCCAAAAAAAGAAAGAAAATTTCCCAACAGGCACAGGTGTGATGAAAATTTTACTTCGTGCTTAAACTTCTGTAACAAACATACAGATGTAAGAGCTTAGGGGTGGATCACCTTTCATACAAATAGTTAAGTTCTAATGATCATGATTATATTCAATATATTTATGAAATGTCTTCTCTGTAGCCACACGAGAATAGATTTGGATATTTGGGGGGTATTGAATGGGTTCTGAAGAGCAAAATATAATTTTTTTTGGTTTTTTGAGGTAGGGTCTCACTCTAGCCCAGGCTGACTGGAATTCACTGTGTAGTCTCAGGGTGGCCTTGAACTCATGGTGATCCTCCTACCTCTGCCTCCTGAGTGTTGGGATTAAAGGCATGCACCACCACGCCTGGCTAATTTTTTAAAAATATTGAACTGATAGGGAGATAAGTTACTGGAGAAGACACTTTTGGTACAAGTGTGAGTACCTGGGTTCAGATCCCCAGGACCCTATAAAAGCCAGACTCTGGAGTCAATGTCCCAACACACCTATGGGGAAAGGGGAGGTGGAGAGAGGGAGAGAGGAGAATCCATCGAAAACAATGAATGAGAGATCCTGCCTCAAATGAGGTAGCAGTCAAAGACTGACATCCGAAACTTGTCCTCTGACCTTCACACATGTGCTGTGGCACATGCATACCTGCTCACACATGTGAACATGCACACACACACACACACACACACACACACACACACACACACACACACACAAACTGGATTTATAGGAAATCAGCCTTGGCTGGCATAAGCTTCATTCATGACAGCTGTTAAAGACGGGACTAGACTGAAAGCAAAGAATCCTGGGAACACATCTGCATCTGGCACAGGACCAGAGTTGGATCCATAATGGCAGGATGCACATGCAACACGGAAGCAGGGTTCAGCCAAGGCAGGAAGTCAATCTCTTCCTCTTACATCAGTGGCTTCAATGCAAGGCTCCCTTACCCAAAGGACTGCACCCCCTGCTAAAGCACTCTGTTAGAGGCATGGGAGTGCGTGAAAGGACCCCAAGTTTCCGGGCAATTCCACCAGCCAGCTCTCATGTTCCTTCCGGAGATGACGTGAGTTACACACCCAACTTGAAACCTTCCTTCTACGGCGGCGTCTAAGGCTGATCACCTCCCTGTCCACCAACCTAACTCAATGGCCACACTGGGTGAAGGGTAGCAGGAGTCATGCAGAGTGACTGGAAAAGAAAGGGGCCGGGCCTGTGATACCTTAGGAGGGAATCAGGAAAGGCAGGACCACAGGAGAGTTCACTTACAAAACACAAGCTGAAGATCAATTAAGAAATGTGTACAAAACGGCCATGGAGCATGTAGCAATAGAGCCTTAAACCCTAAACCAGACCTTCCGAGGGTGGGGACCTGAGGAAATCCAGCCCCAGTGGGACTTTTGGATGGGGGATCTGATAATTCATCTGGGCCTCCATGCTTGTTGGTTATATGCAGAGTGAATAATTTGGTTGAATGTTAATGACAAGCCTAATTCTTAGATTGAATTTTTTATGGAGAGAACGTTGTTCATTTTTTTTTATATTTTAATTATTCATTTTTCAAGCAGAGAGAGAGAGAGAGAGAGAGAGAGAGAGAGAGAGAACACCAGGTTCACCATCTTGTGGGTCTGACATATGTAGGTACTGGGGAATTGAACCGGGGCCTTAGGCACTGGAGGCAAATGCCTTAACCGCCATCTCTCCAGCCCTGAATTTTTTTTAATGTGGGGAAGTCAGATAGGTTTTATTCTCGTTTCCCCCAAAGCACTTAGAATGATGTCTTTGGTATTCAGTGAACTAAGAATTACCACACAGATCACACATTATACTGTCCAACACAAACTGAGAAGACGAGACACAATGTATATTTTGCTATACATAAGAGGCGTTGAATCACAGTTTTAATTGTGTGACAACGTAGGCTTCATTTCTGACCAAAAAGCCCAGGTGGCATTCGAGGGTCTCTGGCAAAAAAAAGAAAAAAAAAAAAAAAGGAAAAATTGGGAGTGGGGATTGAAATGGGAGGTTTCTGAGAAAAATATTTGTTGGCTCAAAACCTCAGCTCACATCACTGATATATATATATATATATATATATATATATATATATATATATGCATCATAAAGCAATTTCAGCTCTTTGGGGAGAATTAGGTAATGATGTACACTTGGAAGTTACAAGAAAAATGGAGACACGCCTTTAATGTTTGGTTAAAAGCTGGAAACCACAACCTCTCAGCTCCTTACAACTGAGACTTCTTAATAACAGAATCCTTTCCTGACTGGGAAACGTTTGATGGGGCAGCAGGAGTCCTGGCCTCTGCACTCTGTACATTTCAAATACCCATCCCGTGAATTCACTGGCTCCCTGCTGCTTTGAAACCTTCATGCCAAATGCTGCTGGGAGAAGTGGCTGAAACAGCCTTCCCTGCCCTCTAGGAGAATGAGGATCTTGGAGGGCGCTTTGCTTATCCTCTTACACACAGTGAAGAGGCATTTTTCCATCTCTGCCAGTTGCTATGGAGACCGACTAGGGAACACATGTAAATACCAGGGCATGCGTGAGGCAGCTGAGATCCTCTTGCACTGTGGTTCCTCCTCTGGGTTCTTCCCCTTCTGGCTCCGCTCTGCAGTGGGCCTCACACTCATGTAAAGAACCATCCACACCAGGGAATCCCAAGCACCCTTCATTTACAACCATGAGATCAGGATGGGCAATGTCTGTCTGCTACTGTCGCATTATGTTTCCCTGGACAAATAAAAGGGAAAGATTCTTCTAGAAGGGGACAGTGGGATAGGACTTGACAGGGAAATTTAAGTGCTGGGCGTGCTCAGGAGGATTAGGTAATCACTGGATCCTCCCAAAGGCTTGTCAGCTCCTGGGTTTACTTGGGCGTTGGCATGTGAAAACCTGTGGTTGATCTTTGGGGTTAGCAGTTAGAAGACACCGGCTCTTCACAGTTTGCTGCACATGTTCCCAGGTGACAGTGAACTTTGTTCCACCAAAGCAGGGAGCATCCAGGGGGGAACCCGGGCCTTGCTCTGGGCTCCTCTCTTTGCCATGGGCGCAGGCAATCAGAAGTTCCAGAACAGTCTCCCATCCCAACAACAGCAGAATCGCTCCCCCATCTATCTTTCTGACCCTTGCAAAAATGCCTTCTCCAGGTGTTTTCTTTCTTTGTTAAAAAATATTTTATTGCTTTATTTATTTGAGAGTCAGAAAGAATGGGCATACCAGGGCTTCTAGCCACTGCAAACAAATTCCAGATGCACGTGCCACCCTGTTTTATTTTTTTAATTAATTTATTTACTTATTTATTTATTGAAAGAGTGAGCAACAGAGAGAAAAAGGAAATCAGAGAAAGAGAAATAGAGTGTCAGAGTATGGGAGCTCCAGAGCCTCCTGCTGCTGCAAAAGAACTCCAGATGTATAGGTCACTTTGCATCTGGCTTTACATGAGTGCTGGGGAATCGAACCCAGGATGTCAGGTTTTCAAGCAAGCACCTTTAACCACTGAGTCATTTCTCCAGCCCTAGCTAGGTGTTTTTGTTATAAACCAAACACACCCTCAAAGCTGTGATGCCAGCAGGCCCAGGAGCAAGAATCTCCTTAAAGAAACACAAGAGGCCCAGAATGGATGTGTGGACAATCAGGAGTTTGAATTCCAAAGGCAGAGTTCCTCTCCTCCTGAGGCATCACTGGGGTGTTGGAGGAGGGGCAGAGCCAAGGATTGGGGTGCTGTCCTGGACCACTGTCTGCGAGACTCAGCAAACATCTCCCCAGAAGAGTCCTTCCCATCTCCTGGGGAACCTGGCAGGGTGACCACAGAAAACAGTGCCAACAGGATGCTCCCTGCTTGGGGGGGGGGGACACCTCACATCCTGCTGTCTAGATGTGTGCTAGAGACTGATTTATCCTTGCAGAAACCTCTGTCTGTGGCTTGAACATTATACAGCTGAGGAGCTGAGCTCACCAGGCAAGAATGAGAGTGACAGGTGTTATCAAGGTGTACAATGGGGAGCTGAACCCAGCTGGGGCAAAAACAACAGGCCAGCCAGGTGAAGAACTCCTCTAGCCTCTCCACACTCCACCCTCTCACCCCTACCCGCACATCCACAAGGAAAACATAAATACATATTTATGTCAGAACTTCCATGAGTTGAGAAAAAGGAGTGTTCTTATGTCTCTCCTTCTTTGTTTTGTGTTTGTTTTGCTGGGAAGGAGGACCGTTCAAAGGGATCCGCCAGAGGGAGGGAAGACTTGTTATGAACAGTAACAAGTAGGAGGGGCTGATGAAAAGGGGAAACTTCTTTTATTTAATTTGTAAAGACGATGTGAGCATCCACTACCTGCAAGGCCAGAATAGTTGGCAACTGCAGCAAACAAAATCGCCAGAAGCTCTGGAGAGCAGTCTAGGCTATGAAATTTACACATTTGTAATTAACAATAGTATGACAGGTATGTAAATTATCTCATGTCACACAGAAACCTAGAGCAGGAGGGTAGGAAGTGGAGAACAGATTTGCAAGACCAGAGAGGACAGTCCAGCTCACTGCCAAGGTGCTTTCTTGACACAGAACATGACTTGACGTCAGCTGTCACTGGAATCCAGTGAAGAAACACTGAGTGCAGTCAGGATCCTCTGTGGCCAGAGGCAAAGCTGGAGTGTGAAATGGCCTTTGGGGAATAATGAGGGACTTGGCTTTTCTCTGAGGAAATAGTGGAGGGTTTGAAGTGGAGAGGAAACATAACTTAGCTTCCCTTGACTATCATTTTGGCTGCTGTGTCCTGCTTGAGTTCTCACTGTGAAAAAGACACTGGCAAAGCTGAGAGGGATTAAAAACTCAAGTAGTAGGCTGGAGAGATGGCTCAGCAGTTAAAGGTGCTTGCTTGTGAAGCCTGATGACCCAGGATTTGACTCCCCCGTTCCCACATAAAGTTCAGACACACAAAGTGCCACATGCATCTGGAGTTTTCAATGGCAAAAAGCCCTGGTGTGCTCATATTCACTCTCTCTCTCTGTGTCTGCTTCTTTCTCTCTCTATAAATAAAGAGAAAAAACCTCAAGTACCACCAAAACTTTCTGCATGATCATAAAAAATGTCTGGAAATGAAAACTAGCAAAGGTACACTGAGTGTGATTCAGTGTTAATTAATGGTGTCCCCACACTGCCTAAAATGGTCCTGGCTCCTATAGGTGGCTCCTCTCCCACTCCTTGGAAAATGCGGTCAAGAAAGAAGTCAGACCTTCACCACCTAGGGAGACTATAATTATTCAGCCCATGAAGGCTCAGTGCAGGCAGCTTCAATTAAGCTATGACTTAAGGGAGTCTGCACTTGAACTTCCTTACTCTGGATCCGTCGCTTGAGCTAGAATTAGAAATGACAACGTTTTCTTCCATCGAGACTTCAGAGATAAAAACATATTCAGTTCCCTTGTTTTTCAGAACCGACCAAATCTCCCTGGTCCTTCAAATCTCTGGGGTTTGGAAGAAAAGACTGACTAGTCAGATCTTGAGAGTCGCTAAGGGTCGTTGGTCCCCAGGCATTGACACCTGCACCAGTGGTTGGTGAGAATGGCATTACCATGTGGCGATGGGTGTGGAAATCGTCATGGTAACCTACAGTCCTCATGGGTTCCACTATTGAGTATCATTTGTGTTCCTGTCCCCTGAGGTTCTCCTGCAGTAGGCCTGTGACATGCAAGGGTGTTCATAGCCAAGGAACACTGGCACTACCATTGCTCCTAGAAGTCAGTGTTGGAACTTCCCTGATCTTAATCAGAGTCACACAGACACATGGAGACATACTACATCACTTTCCATGAAGGCCCTTTTTGTTAAGGCTGCACTGTGTCGCTAAGAGACAGGACACCAGCAGAAATGCAAGGTTTCTCCTGAGGGCTTTCAACCTCCTCCAGATGTGTTCTTAGTTTTCCAATAGCTTTTTAGGCTTCTGTAGTTCCTTCTCTCTAGAAAGTTTAACCCTGAAGACAAGAAGCAAGACCCTCATATTTCAAGACCTAAGCCTGCCTCCAGCTCATTCCTATGTTTCCCTGCACAGGAAGAGATGAATTTGCCCTTTATACTTGAGTTTCTCATGGGAATTTACCTGCCAAAATTCCTTTTCCCTTGATAGAATATCGCCTGACATGATCAGCTCCTTGGGACCATCTGATGGCATCCAAGATGCTCTCAAAGATGGTGAAGCAGAATTGAGTTCTCAAGAGGTTTGTGGGTGTGTCTTTAGCTGGGCTGCTGTAGCAAAGGATTGTGAGGCAGGTATCTTAGTGAACAGCAGCTGTCATAGTCAGCCACACGCCGCTGGGATGAATCTTCAAACCAGGCACAATTTGGGGGAGGAAAGTATTTATTGAAACTACAGATTGAGGTGAAATTCTGTAGCAAAGAAAGAGTCTGGCCCTCTTTCACAGGTCCGAGCAGAGAAAAACCCAGCCTCTTGTTGTTGCTGTGATCAAATACCTAACAGGAAACAATGAAAGAGAGGAAGGGTTTATTTGGCTTACACTTCAAGGGCATATAGTCCATAGGTGGGGAGGCTTGGCAGGTACTCAAGTTCCACGCATGATCAGGACATGGAAGGGGTGAATCCAGGTGCCTTTTCCTTTTACTTCCTCCTCTGTATTCAGTCCAGGACCCTGGCCTGTGGAATAGTACCACCTAGATTCAGGGTCAGTCTTCCCACCTCACTGAACCTAACCAAGGCTCTCCCTCATGTACAGGCCCAGAGATTTGCCTTCTAGGTGCTTCTAGAGCCTGTCAAGTCGAAAATCAATAGTAATCATTAACATTAACTCAACTTGGAAGGTGGGGAGATGCTAAGATGCTTAGGCTGGAGTCTGGAGGCACTGCTCACAATGGTCCATTCTTCTAAGAGGGAGCTCCATGGGTACCTGGAAGGCTGCCGCACTGGAGGGGAGGTTGCTGGAGACCAGCTGATGGGCGAGGGGAATACTGCAAAGGGAACACTGATTCCCTACTTTCTATTTTGATGGGCAAGGGGAATACTGCAAAGGGAACACTGATTCCCTACTTTCTATTTTTGAACAAATTACGTATGTTCTTAAAGACACCACTGAACACAGACCTAGCCCACATCCTCTGAGCTGCACGTGAGGGTTAGCTGCTGCAACCACAGCCCAGAGCAAATGACGCGAACTTGACTTCTCCTGTTTCCTAAGAACAAAATACCCCAAGGGCAGATACTTCTAAACCAGGAAAGGGTCAAGTTCACACAGGTTTGACAGTTTCTTTTTCTTTCTTTCTTTTTTTTTTTATGTCCAGGTTGTGTTTTTTTTTTTCTTGTCAAACCCCAAAATGTCTGTTTTAATTCACTGTTTGGAATAAGCATGTTACCCAGCAGTTAATCTAAACCCAAGGTTTAACCAAGATGGTATTCCTTATGCTGCCAAGGAAATTTAGTGGTTTGTCAATAGCAAGCTAACGTTAGCATCACTAACGGTGAGGGGTGCAGATCTGTAGCCAAGACATCTCCATGACTCAGGGGCCTATCATCCACTGCCTGCCTGCTTCCCAGTTTCCTTCCTGTGAGTCACGTCTCCACGGTTGGCTGCTGCTCTTGGCTTCAGTCAATGACAGGTGAAGCCACATTGTCCTTCTGGGAAGTGCCAGGAGATAGGATCGATCCTCTCCTGGACAGTTTTTATAATGAAAGTGATATAGAGGAGATTAAAAATAGGCAAAAAAAAGTGATTCTTTGGAGGGAGGAGCAAAAATATTTAGGTCTAATAATTTCTGGATTCCCCAGGAGTTAAAAATCTTTGTTTAATTTCATCATACTTTATCACAAAACTAGCCAAATTCCTATGAATAGTGTGGCCAGACTGAATCAAAAAGAGGAAGGGAAAAAAGAGAAAGCACCAGCAATACTCACGTTGAAATCTGAATTTCAAATAATAGCTTTTAGTATAAAAATGTCCAATGTGACATTTCAGATATAGTTTCCTTTGTTTATCAGAAATTCAAATTCAACTAGGGATTCCATATTTTCATTTGCTAAATCTGAGAACCCTTACCTGGAAGATCATTTCATTTTTAGTCTCATCGCCTCTGGCTGGTGAAGGTGATAAGTGACAGCCATAAATGGGACATTGAATGGGTTGCCCCATCATTCTTTCCTCCCACAGATTATTTAGACTCTTCCCTGGACAGCCCCCACTCAGCACTGAACTCTTAGCATTAGTCATGGCCTCATACCCACCAGAATACTAAATAAGACTTGCTGTCCTGGCCTTGGTATCGCCTATGAAAATGTGCCCTTAGATTTCACAAAACTACTGGGCTTTATTCCTGTTAAATCCCTGAGATAAACCCTTTCAAGAGGACGGTCCTTTGCCTTGCGCTCTGCTCTCCCTGGGCCTCTGTACTCTACTGTGCTGGTGTCTTGACAACCCTGTCCAGATCTTTTTATTTCTCCTTTTTCTGAAGTTCCTCTGCACCCATGCCCAGGATGTGTCTCTAACCCAAACACATCATCTTAAGTTACAATGGTGACTCCAAGTCTCATCATTGGTGTCTAAAACAGGGGTTTCCATTTTCTGCTAAGTGTCAGATAGAATATACTTTCGGCTTTGGAAACCTACAGTATCTGTCAGAACTCCTCAATTCTGCCCTTTGTAGGATATGAATAGGCATGTGTTCTGGTAAAGCTGTATGTACAAAAAGGCCCATCTAACCCTACCAATCCACCATAGGACGATGACCCAGATCCTGGCAAGAGAGGAGCCACCACAGTCACATCGTGGAGGATCCGTAGGGAACCCAGCAGACAATGACAGATGAACAAGGGACCTATAACCACAGCCATTCAATCAACATAGTATAGGCCAGTGAGACAGAAACCAAGGATTTTCGACACAAGGACCTCTAAGCTCGCAACAT
>PVHP010000356.1:0-158761 GCA_004024765.1 Zapus hudsonius | reverse complement strand
AAAAATCTGACCTCAGTCTATTGAGGAGCTATTCTTCCCTAACTCCCTTCTGCCCCTCTGGGAGAGAGGTCTGCCTCTTTCTCTTATGTTCTGGGCCTGAGCTCCCCATTTCTGAAAGCTCTCCTGGGCTAATGCTTCCTTTCTGATAAATTGGACTATAATAAAATCTCTATGATCCTTATCCTCTAGTCTATAGATTCTGCTCATTGAACGCATAAGACAAGAACCCAAGAACACCCTAAATTATCATTATCTTGGCATGCAAGGGATACCAAAATTCCTGCATCAAATTTATTAAAATCAAAGAAAAGGTTGAACATCCTAATAATGCTATGTCATGTCATGATCAAAGATTTATTTACCATTTAGTCTACATATTTGTGACGACCTATTCCATGCCAAATGACCTACAGAAAGTGCAGCATGTTCACATTTTAGAAAAAACTTTCAGTTGAGTTCATCGAATGGGGCAGCATGCACTCTGTGGTCTCTTTTCTTGCATACATTGTCCACTGAGAGCAGAGTGACACTTTCACCCTGGGGATGTCTGGAGAAGGGCTTTAGGATTAGATGTCACATTAACTAGATGCTGAAAGACGAGCAGCTATTGCAACAAGTGTTATTCCAGCTAAGTGAAATTGCATAAGTTCAAGAAACCCAAAAATGGTCTGGGGAGTGAAACAAAAACAAAAAACAACAATATTTCTATTTGACTCTGGTGCAGAGGCTATTAGACAAGAAGTGCATAAAATTAGGTTTTGTGGCAATTGAGAGAAGTGTAAAGCAAGAAGAAAACTTTGAATTATATATAGTTGTCAATGAACAATGAATAACACATGTGCTCAAAAAAACAAAAACTCTATATAAACGTGAGTTGGATGGCAAGTAGGAGCCTCCTGGTCTCAAGCCTGGGCTCTGGAATTGATAACATTCAAATGATTCTGGCATTGTGTCACATGCCAACCATTCCTGGATGCTATGTAAATCCAATTATCTTCTTCCTCTTTCTGCACCAGATTCCTACATCAATGATATTGTTTTGGAAGAAATCTAGCAAAGAGTGCCTCAGAGCTTTACACGTCAGCAGAGATTATGGGCAAGTTAAACACTTGCTTCTATCGGTCAACCTAGGGGGTTGGAACAGGAAGGTCCATTTTGTGGGATCCTCAGAGGTCTCTGAGTAACCAGCAGCAGGAGTTCTGACTTTTCAAGTCCAGAGGGACTGGTGGACCAAAGAGAAACTCTTGTCCATTGATTTCAACAGAAAACTTCATGGTGGCAGAGGACACGGCACTCGGAAAAGAACAGAAAAAAAGGGTGGGTGACCAGAATTTAGTAAGAGGCAAAAGATTGATGTAGGCTAAGACAATGAAATATAGAAAAATTAAAAGGATTAGGAGTAATGAGAGGAGCTGAGTGAATGAACGATTACTCTGGGTGGCCTGGTAACTGTCCCTGGAAAGGCTGTCATACGAGTTTGGCCCTTGGTTGACATTTGAGAGGTTGCATTTGAAGAATATGTCCACCTCCTACCTCATAATGTTGCCTCTCTGAGAGGAACTGTTTGTACAAATGGTAGAGACGCCAAGGTGAACAACCTCCGATAAAAAGCCTGGCTTCCCTGGCAGACAGATTCCCACATGTTACAGTGCACAGCTGGAGGGTACATCCGTGGGACTGCACGGACAGAGAACCATGCACACAGGGCCTGGGTTGCCTTCCAGACTGAAGCCACACACCTCTGGTCTTTTGGATTCTGTGCTGCAGCCTCTCTGGAGGGTACATAGCTGCCTAGTGAGTCCTCCCAGGGAAGAGCTAATTTGGAGGCACATCTCATGAACTATGATAACCCAGAGTTACTAGATGTGGAAATCTCTTTCCGCACACATAGCTGCAGAAAGCAAAACAAAATAAAATCATATTTGCATGCCAACAATGGGTGCCTGGTGCTAAATGGTGACACCATATGACAAGTGATTAATGCTATTACAAATGACTGTTAGACTTCACAGACTCACTGCATATACATGGGAATTCTGCACTTATTCATTTATAATAAACCTCCTTTGTTTAAGGTAAGCTAAGTCTGGCTCTAAACTTCCATAAAAGACACTAATTAAGAATTTCCAAAGAGAAATCACATGACCTGTTAAAGTGATTTTACTACCAACATGTGAATTGCCAGCTTTAAGAGAGAGCCTTTAATGATAGCTGTAAATCATTCTTCTGTTCATATTCACCAACTTTTTGTACTATTTTAGCATATCTTATAGGTATAGCTTTTAATTTCAAACTCCAATCAATCTCACACCTATTGGTCCTCACAGAGAACTTTAGTTCCTTTAAGGAGAAAAAAAAAACCCAAGAGAGGGACACTTTCTACTCCAAGCCTACATGCAGAGATAATATTCTAACCAACCATATTCTAGATGATATTTGTAAGACAAAATTATACCTGGTTTTCCCCAAAACAAATTGATCACTTAATTTCTCATAGATTTCTATTTCCTATAGTCTTAAAGCACCCCCCCTCTCTCTGCTCTCCTCTGATATCACTTATATCTCTTTCAATACACTGTCTTCCTCCTTTATCCACATAACATCCAAGGCCCACTTACCCAAGGTAACACAACAATGGAAACAAAAAAAAAAAAAAAGAAAGTGCTTCATTTGATACAAGTTTCTTCTCTGCAGATATTCAGAGAAATTGTCTCTGCTCTGTCTTTAGTTACTTACACTTACTGCTTTTCCAGGTTTCTAACTCTACAACTTAATTTGAAGACCTGTTGACTAAACAATTTACTGGTCTCTCTCTCTCCAAGGCAAGTGTGTGTTTGATGTCAGTTAACATCTACTGTTTAAAGGGCAATATTTAATTGTTTTCTTAATACTTTAAGTATAATTCAAAGTATAAACAAATTCAAATAAAAGATAAAATGTGTTTTTTATGATAAATGCCACAAGAATGATCTGATAGGCATAGGGGATGAGAAGCTATGTTAATGAAAGTTATTAGGTCAGAATTTATGAAAGAAAGCTGAGGCCAAGAAACTAGAAAGGAGCCATGTTGGGGTGAGGAGCCAGGCTTAAAGGACAGAGTCTGAATACTGGAGATGGGAAGATCAAGGTGGGGTCAGGAGAGGATGGGGTTGGGAAAGGTCTAAACAAAACAAAAGATATCACAAAAAAGCCATAGGGAAACCCAGTTTTTTGTTAGCAAATTAATATAATAGAAAGAAAATGAGAGTTCTAGTTGGGGCATAAAATTCCTACAGAACTTGACAATGCTCTCTGCAGAAACCATAGGATGTTAGTAGAAAATCCAAGTGGGAGACCAGTCATGAGTTGTTGGTCATAGAAGTCTATGAGGCTCCCAAAACTACGTTGGCTATTGCTAAGGCTCTTGGTTGCCCACTGGAGCCAGATAGTGAAACCTCATTCCTAGTGACACCATGACTATCTGTAGCAGGATGCTGAAAAACCAAGTAGAAAAGAAACAAGATGCTTCCTCCTTTTGCTATTGTTGGAAGTCCCAACACTATGGTTGGGAGTCCTCTGTAGCCTAACGAGGAAGAAAAAATCATAAACAGGCTTTCCCAACTTTAATCTACCCGATATGTTACATAGCCAACTAAGCAGGCAAGGGGTGTCCACTGATGCAATAGTGGTATCAATACTATGGAGCTAACCAACTGCTCTCTGATTGGTTCTAAGGTCAACTCCAGTGGGTAGGGATTTATCACTGATATGGAAAATTTACTGAAAAACTTGTGTGTTAGATCCGAGGTGGGGGGGGGGCACTACTGTTGGTTGACCAAAAGGATCAAATTACCTCAAATATTTGTAATATATTTAGGCACATAGATTAGTGATGCTTTTACCTTCAGTCATAGAAGCCTCTTCTTATGGACAAAATTGATTTTTTAGCTCATTAAAGTTTGAGAATATGAGATGGTTGGAATGCTCAGTACTAAATCAGACATTTTTATCATGCCCTCTAAGGCTCAGAGACTGTTCCAGAAAAGGGAGCTGAAAGAATGTAAAAGCCAGAGGATAGAGAAGATGACCTCACAGTAGCTGTCATTACCTCCACAAGATCTCTACAATCCTGAGTTCACCAACATTGTGACATGGATGATGGAAACAGGAAAAACAAAAGTAACAAATAATTCAATCAAGCAACAAAAATAACAACCCCCCAAAAAATAAATCAATAGAAAAGTGACATGTTTGGAGGACTTCAGTGGAAGGAAAGTAGAGAGGGACAAAAGAAGGTATTGACAAGGGATTGTGCTCAAATTACATTTTGTTCAGGCCACAGCTCGGTCCCCTCCCCCAACCAGCCTCAAGAGAAGTTTCAGCCTACCTGTAAACAGGATATAAAGTGCCCCCAACCCCCTGCTGTACCTCTGTCTATCAGAAAAAGCACATCCCTTCCCCATTCCAAGCCACGTGGGCCCTTCCCCCAGCCTGGTATTCCCTGAAAGCCCTGGTATGATCCTGCCATGCACTTCTTTTTCTCCATCTTTGGTGAAAGTAGCCTAGCAGCTCGCTTTTCTTTCTATTAAAAGCCCTTCCTTTCAGAGTGGTCTCTCATGGTGGTCATTTCCATTCTAGCAGTATGAAGATTCCTAATTAAGAAAAATAAAATAAAAAATATGGAAGAATCTCAATACTTGATGACTTCAAGAATGAGTATAATTTGAATGGACAAAGAAGACAGAAACACTGTTTCAGAAAGAGGAAATAGACACTGTTTATCATGGTCAAGAGCAACCAGTGATGAGATCCGAAAGGAGAGTAACCTTGACATTGGAGAGCAAGGAGGGCCGAAGAAGTGACAGGGACATCATCATATCAAGGATTTTGGACCTTGATTTTATTGAGAAATTATCATGACTTATCCCATGGGGAAGTGTTGTTACATAGGATTCTCTCAGAAGATCTCTAATTGGTGATAGAAAAAGGAGATTTAGAACACAGTCTGCCAAGGCACCTTTCAGATTTTTGTTGGTTGGGGATGGGGAAGAGTAGATTAGTTATTCATAAAACAATGATACATTTGCATGTTGTTCTTTACAGCACAAGACTGATAAGAGAGGACTTCTCTGAAGATGGTGTTAGAGTAAAATTAAAATTAAAATAAAAGTAGAAAATCTTAAGGCAAGAGGGAACTAATTATTAGTAAAAGGAAATAAAAAAAAGTGAAATATCTACCCCAGAATGGTATGTTGGTACCCGCCTCCCCCACCTCACCCTGCTCCTATAATCCTGCCTTTGTTTCCCTGTAATCTTGCATCTGTGGCCTGGCAGGTAAATACTGAGAATGGCCTGGCCGATGGATTCTATAGATATGGAAGGAATGTGCAGATACTCTGGTTAATGGAAAAGCCTGTAAGATTCCCCGAATTGTGATGTATGTTTGTTTTCTCTTTAAAGGATCTGCTCAAACTTGGCTCTGGGCTCATTGCCTCTGTCTGGCTATGGATATGCATTGAGCCCTGGGCATGCCTGGTTACTTTTAATAAAACCCTTTGCGTGTTGCATAGGAGATTTGGTCAGAGTCTTCTTTTGAGTCGGGGGTCTGAGGTCCTAACAATGGAATCGGCCTTGATATTCAAGCAAAGGGTTCAACAACACCACCCTGCTGAGGGAAGACATTAAAAAAAACTCAGAACATGAAAGTCTCGGTGGGACTGTGAGCATCACATTCAGCTGGTCTCCCTCATTCACAGTCAGTGACTTCGAGCAGTAAATTCATTAAAACCAGGAAATTGCTTAATTAGTTTAAAGTGACAAACATTTCTAAAAATAAATCTTTAAACTACATGGATTCCAAACAAATTTATCACAATCAGAACTGTTACAGTACACCTATAATGACTAGAAAATTAATTCAAGATAATCACTTGTCAGGTTGTGTGTTTCTTGACTTTTTTTTTTCTTTTACTCTTCTAAAAATGAACCTACTTGTTTTAAAGAGTGTTGAATTTTCACTCGGCCTCACTGCCACAAATTATTCCATCTTGAGTATACTGTCTTATTTCCAAGCACTTCTCCTGCACTGCAGGGAAATATCTGTAAACAGGAGGGGAGCACATAGATGACAGAGAGGCTGTATGTATTTTAGAAGCCCGATATAAAGTCCGTTTTAATTGTAATGTAGTAGCAGTATGTAAACCCAACACTTTCCTTTTAATGGGTATGAAAAGGTATAAACTTATGATTTAATATATGTTGCTATTTCAGGAAGAAAATTTTGATTTCTCCATGCTTTCCCTCCCAGACCTCTGGAGACCGAGCTAGGAGGGTTAACCATGAGTTCAAGGCCAGCCTGGGGCTATAAAGTGTTCCAAATAAGCTTAGGTTGGAGTGAGACAGACCCTGCATCAAAAAAGTCAATTCAGGGGCTGGAGAAATGGCTCAGGGGTTAAGGAGCTTGCCTCCAGAGCTTAAGGACCTGGGTTCAATTCCCCTGTACACACATAAGCCAGATGTACAAGGTGGCACATGCATCTGGAGTTCCTTTGAGGTGGCTAGAGGCCCTGGCATGCCCGTTCTCTATCTGCCTCTTTCTCCCTCCCTCCCTCCCTCTCCTCTCTCTGTCTCTGTCATACATAAATGAATAAAATAAAAAAGTAAATTCAGATTTTATTAATATACTAAATACAACGACTTTTAGTTTAGAAAGTTTCAAAGCGTGTGAGTAGTGAAACAGATATGATTCCCATTAAGGATCCCAATACTGAAGCCCTCACATCTCTTGCCACAGCCATGTAAACCTTTGAGTGCAGTTCAGTCTGTCTTATACTTGCCTGTGCAATGACACATATGGCCCATGAAATGAAAGTTCATATTGCTCCTGGGACATCGGGACAGAAGGACAGATGTCTAATACAAATACAGTTGTTATATTTAGTTTAGCATCTCCACTAAATTTTGAGAAACTAATTGTCTCTTAGCAGTATTCTATTTTTTTCTAACATTTAAGATCTTAATTTACCTTCTTTCATGAAAGACACTGAGATGGATAATATGGTCAGAGAGTGTGTGGGAAGCTATGGAGGTCATTAGGATACCCTCAAATATTTCCTGTCAGAGGTACTCTAAGGAAATGATAATACTGACCTACAGTCAACCAGCAATCATCACAAAATAAATACCATATTGATTATACTCACCTCACATTTACATGGCCACTAAAATCAAACCTTAAAATAGTTGCTGTGATATAACAAATACATGGGAAGTGGTGAACCATAAATAAATAGACAAGTCAATCTAATATCCTTTTTGTCTTCAAAATCATATTGATAGAATTGAGGTCTAAATTGTTAGCATAATGTATGTATTCATCATTACCAAATTATACTAGTCTTCTGAAAATTGAATATATTTTCTGCATAAATTCCCTGTGATCTGTATAGACAGATGAATAACAAGACAAGATATCTTAATAGTGATTGAAAAGCAGATATGAAAAGAAAACTTTGCCACCAACAATTTGACATTTCTAGCCTGGTTGACATCATATTAGTTTATGATTGTTCATGATAAATTGTATCATTGATTAAAACATTTTAGAAATTTGATTTTCATAATGCTCTTAGAAGATTAATTTCTTAATTCTAATATTCATAGAATGCTTATCTTTATTAAATTAGTTAAACGAGCAAGTAATTTTCAGCAAATATATGACATTATTAAGACAAAAATAGTTTTATTATATCTTAGATTTACATTTATACTTCATGTAAAAACTAAAATTAAATGATACAATCACTCTTAAATTTAGGAATAGGTCACATATTTACTTACATGTAATCGCGAAGTCAAAAGAACGAAATTCCATCAACAGCCTGAAAAATTAACAAAAACAAAAACCTAAGACAATATTACTTGACTGAGGCTGCTAAATTGTACAAGAGAGAACATGACACACACACACACACACACACACACACACACACACATACATTTGTAGCATTGAAGAATGGCAAATCATAATGGTAGCAATAAGAGAAACCCTTCTTTCCAATGATTAAATTGAAACATACCATAAACCCATTTCTTGTTTTCAACAACTCTTTGGACACATACCAAGCAATTTCAACTGTCAATCTGCTTGCATGCATGTTGAAGATAACAACCAGAGATTAATAACAGCAGTTTTACAAGAGTGGAATTTTACTCCTAACTAGCATTAGCACAGATTTAGAAACTCACTTGGCATCCCCGGGAAACATGATACACTTGGTCATTGTGTTTCTCCAACTAGTTTTTCTAAGTGGTGGAATTGCAATGCCCCTCTGGCTGTCACTGATGTAACTTTTGTAGTTCGGGTTGCAGGAAGCCTCTGGGGTATCACATTGATATAAGCTCTGTTGTTTGGGCACTTTATACAGATGCTCCAATTTTGCTTCAGTGGTGCGGGAGTTGAATGTGAATGCCTGAAAGCTTGGGTAAAGAGAGCCATGGGTGTTGGAGGGTTGAGTGGCCGTGGACCTCTCTCTGTCACCTGAATTGATATCCCATCTTAGAACCGGTTGAAAACAGCATGATGGATTCCATTAGTTGCTCAGACTTCCAACAGCTCAGTGGGCCAAGTATGAATTCAGGTGTTTTTCTCTCCTTATCTTTCCCATAACTTAACAATTTCCTACATAATTTTGGTTAAAAAAATACAAATTCAATGGGAGGAACAGTGTTTTCAGAGCAGATAATCTTCTGTCAGGAGAGTGTCTGCCGTGCACCTGAATGTGTGCTTATAAATAGCTTCCTTAGATTGACCTGCCTATAGAAACAGAAAAAGTAACATTGCATTGGGTTACATTTCTTGCTTGTTATCTGTGGGATTACTATGAAACTGCTGAGACACAAAGCATTACCACACATCTTTAATCTAGGAGGAGTCTTCCAACAATGAGATGAGTCTTTAAATGGAGCGCAGCTTTTATGCAAGCTGTATGTCAAGATACTTGACAGAGATAAGTCATACAATTGTGAAGTTAAATAACAGAAGGGGGAGGCATTGAGAGGCAATGAAAAGATAGAAAATTCGTGTTTTCAGATGAGATCTGTGAGGAGGAGGAGAGTCATCTGAGTAGAGAGACATAAGAACCCTCTACAGTTAACAGAACCTGAAGAGAAATTGATTAGAAAAGAATAGGGCGTAATCACGGTTTTGAATAGCATACTCCATAATGAGCCTGATTCTTGGAAATGCTGATATGAAGGCGGGGCCAGTGATTCAGAGATTGATGCACACCATAATTTGCGCAGAAAGAGAGCTATTCCTTACCCCTGAGAACAGTCTTCATAGTTTCAGAAGGCGTGTTGAGAGCTAGCGTCAAGTTGGGAGTCTGAAGGGTATATGAAAGTAATGGAGTTTCTAGAGATTGCAGACAGCAATGGAAGATACCAGAAATCAGACTCGTGATGTTAAAATGCACACTATTGTGATGGCCTCTCTGTGGAACACCATCTTGATGTAGTTATAACCTGGTTAAAAACAAAATGCCCATGATAGAGTCTCTAAGACAGAGATATGGTGAATAAAAGAGCTTGAACTTGCAGACAATTTGAAACCATTTAGAAATTAGGACATGGTACCAAGTTACAGAAAGTTGGAGTTCATGAGTTGTCTCGACATGGGAATCATTGCTTTTTCATGTGGAAAGCTTTCTTTCCCAGCCCAACCTCACAGTGGTCATCACCAACTGCCCAGCATATGCATTAGGTGAGGAACTGTGAATGCTGCTGGTATTCCCTGCAGTTGTGGGACCAGCTGGTATGGGAACAGTCACAGAGCTCCCAACTTGACCCACGAGGACCTCAGAGGTCTCCTGTCATAAGTCTCTGAGTTTCCTCTTCTCCCAAAGCTGCTACTGGCTGTGATCACACTCTCAGTTCCCTACCCTTTTATAGCTTCCTGTGTCCTTTGCCTTCTGTGCAGGGTTCTATGTATCTGTCTCTAAAACTAAACTAAAGAGGTATCTCAGAATAAGCTATTTTTTCCCCTGTGCTGGCTGTTTTTCTATGCTAAAATTAATGCTTTCCCCCAATGTTGTCCTTTCTTCTGTATTCTCACTGATGCAAAGTCGAGTCAGCTCCCTCTAGCACATACCCATTATGGAATTCCTCTTTTCCTGAACAAGTCATTAAACCATGTATGGCACAAGACATACGGTATAGGAAATGTGTACCAATCCTTCACAAATAAATCAATACCCACAGATATACTTCTGTTTTCTAAAATACTCCAGGATTACACTTGAAATTGTATTAAGCTCTAAAGCGGACCTTGGAAATTAGCCTGTCTATGCCTACATTTTTGTTTCAAGATTGTATCGCCTAACCTTTAGACATGGAAGAAACAGTTCAGTGGGAACATTTGTGTAATAGAGAAAAGAGCATGATCTATTTGGAATCTGTTGTTTGTCTCAATTGCTTAGACTGTTTCCATTTTTCAAAATTAACAGGAAAGTGTCTGGCATCTGCCAAACAGCTCTGACAAGCAGAAAGACTTGAATAAAAAAAGCCAGCATGTTGACTGAGTCTTGAATTTCTCAGCCAACAATATTCTCTGTGAGCAACATAAAGTCCTCAGCACTCTGATATTAGGAGCCTACAACTCAGTAGCTTTCATCTTCAATTGAAAATTACTGTCCCTAGATTACTGTCTCCGTTGCCACTCAAGACCCTCAGAGCCCGTCATTCAGATACTATTGCACCAATCTGCTGGCCTCCCCATTAGAGCATTCCTTCAGCTTTGTGGCACACTCAGGATTAGCCTTTGGTGTTTGAAAAGATGATCTACTGATTTTTTCCTATTTTATACTGAGTTTAGAATCAAATTGTGAATGCAGAAATTTTATGAGAAACTAAAAAGAATCAAATTCTAAATGAATAATATAAAGCCAGAGAATGGAAGAGAATTTAGGAAACATTGTTACAGATAGTGCTTCATTCAGTTATTCACAAATCCATTCATTCAGCACAGATGTAAACAGTGCCTGACATTCTTCTTGATGCTTTCGATGCTGACATTAAAATGGGCAACTCACATAGAGCTGTGAGCAAAGAGAAGCGTATACATTTCATAAGTAGTAAGTGTAAAGGTAAAATTAATGCATGTGAGGACAATATGGAATGACTAGGGGAGTTCTCACTGGGAAGACAATAACTAAAGATCTGTACCAGAAGAAAATGAGACACGTAAATATACAGAGTAACACTTTATAAAGACTAGAGATGGGGTGTATGATATATTAAAAACAAAAGGAAGCAACTAGAAATGAATGGGTGGACCAAGACTCAATACCACAAAGTGCATGGGTCATAGCAAAAATGAAGGCTTTTGTCACAAAGCAGATATTACTGGATATTTTTACACAGCGTAGTGACATGATAATTGTATCCAATTTGACAGGATGACCTTGGAAGGTATTATATTGAGAGAGGCACTGGGGTAGGAGTTATAGAACAAGAAGCCCAATCAAGAGGGTTTTGACTGGTAAAGCAAAGAGATGGTCACAGAATGGGAGATGGTCATGGCCAGGAAGAGATGCTAGGTTTTCAGCTGTGGGTATATTTGGATAGTAGAACCCAAATCTCTCATTGACTCACTGCATGTGGGATAAAATTCCAATATCTGAAGTAAGAAGATGAGGAGGAAAAACCAAAGAGTATAAAGAAAGGGTATCCTAGGAAGACAGGAGCTATGATATGTGTGCTACGTAGGAATCCAAGTGAAGAAAGTGAAACAGAGATAAAAGCATTGTAAAATTTAAAATAAAATAAAGAAAGAGATTACTTTCTGCTGTTTTGTCAAGTAAGATGTGGTGAACAAAATATGCTTGTCTTCTTTCTTGACATACAACTTTAATCCTCAGGGTTCTTTGAGACTTTTGTAGGATTATAAGCTTGCACCTTGGACAAAGAAATGTAGTGGATATATTATGTAGTAATTCCAGTTCTTTCTCATGTGATCCAGGTGGTTTCAACTCCTCATACTCATTTTTATTTCTATTGATTGTGATAAAATTTTGAACATTGACATAGTAAGACACGTGGAAATAACTGAGTCTCCAGTTAACTTAGATCTCTAAATAAGCCGGTGGAAAGAATAAAGCTTGACAATAAATGTATTCCTCTACAAAAGGTGAGTTTACAGTTGGGAAAGTAATACAAAGGGGATAATATGTTTGGGTTTATTTTCTTAATAGCCACTTAGCTTATTCTACCTAATAAGTCAGATCAATAAAGACTTTGATAATACCAAGACTGTTTTATTTTCTGTAGTAGGGGGGAACTCTTCATGGGATTGGAAGAGCAGAATGAGAGAAGAGAAACTGAGTTAGAAAGTATAAAAATAGCCAGATAAGGCCATTGTCTATACAGAAAGCAAAAATAAGAATATGAGGTTAAAAGATACAGTGCAAGATCTAAGAAATAACAAAACAATTGGGCTGGAAAATAATAATGATAGAAGTCAAAAGAATTGGTGAGTATGTGTGAGCAGATGAGAGTATCGAATGTCATATACGAGAGAACTTGGCTCCAGGTGGTAACTGGATACAGGAAGACTGAAAAAGGACAGGGCACATAGAAGCAGATGCAGGTGCGTGGAAAAAGTGGAGAATGGAATCTCTTATCACTTCCCTGTCTGGTACTTTAATTTTCTCTGTGCATTGGAAAATAAGCTCAGGCATGGGTAATGAGGAAATAAAACTTGAGGCAAAGGATCAATTAATTACAGTTAGAAAGTAGATGCCAAGACACAAAGAGGAAAAAGTAAAAGCTATTATTCCCTTCAGATAATATTGCAAAGGTAAGTTTAAGCTTGACTTGAATTCTTATTCGGGACAAGTGATAGGTGTTGTGGTTTGGATAATGAATGTCCCCCAGAGGATAATGTGTGGAAGGACTCGTCTCCAGTCTCTGTTCCCAGTGAAATATGGTAGAATCTTAAACAGGTGGGGCATAGTGAAATTAAGACAAGTCATTCTAGGCAAGCCCATGAGGGGGACTTTGGGACAATGACCTCTGTTCTTCTTCATCTTCTTACTAGATGCTTCTGTGAGTTGAACGGGCATCCTTCATCATCTCTCCATGAAGATTTGTGCCACTCCAAACCCAAAGCAAGAGGAGCCAATGACTATTGATTTCAATTTTGTCTCAGTCTATTTTGATTGTCTTAGTCATTGTGTCATAATGATTCCCTGTCTCTGAAGTTGGCTAGGTAGGAACAAGGCAAAGTCATTTTCAGTTTTATTATTTTACAATGCTACTTAATCTATTCTATATCAATAGAAAGTTTTAGTATTTTTTGAGTAATACAGTGTGCTTCTTATAAATGCTGTATGTTGAATTCTGCCTAAAAATGTTTTTGCATATGTTGTCATTCATTCTAATGAAAGTATGTGCCTTTCCGTGGGGAGGGTTATTCCTATTTTACTCAGTTAATGTAGTTCAGGAGGAAATACCAACTTTCCTCAGAACAAAAGGACAGTATAAGGAAGACGCATGTTGGCTGGTTTGCATTTTCATTTTTCTGGCTGTAATTATTGTGTCAAGAGTAGGCGCATGAATCAAATCAGGACAATATCCCCCGATCTGGGATTTGTGTGAAACTACTGGAAACAAAATTTCTCTTTCTGTTGGAGCTGGTGAACTTGAAAAAAATCACTCCAGGAACTTTAGTCATTACCTTGTTATTACCTGGGAGGTGGCTGGTCTAATACTCAAGCTCAAAAAAACCTACAAAAGGAAGAGGTCAGAGTTGTTTAATTGGCTCCTTTGAACATCTGTACTAAGAAGCACTATAAATCACATCTGTATCTGAATATCCCTTCTGTTAAATCCCAGATAAAACTACACCATTTTCCTATTTTTAAAATTTTTATTTGGCCAGTTTGAGTTAGAATTATGTCAGTCATCACAGGAATTTTGAATGAGATACAAGTGAACAAAACTTTAATAAGGACTCTTATGATTCAGTTGTTGAAAGAAGATAATAGGATTGACATGAGATACATAGATGATAGATAAATAGATGATAGATATACAGATAGATAGATAGATAGATGATAGATAGATAGGTAGACAGATAGATGATAGATAGATGATAGATAGATAGATAGATAGATAGATAGATAGATAGATAGATAGATAGATGATAGATGGAGAGATAGCTTAGTGGTTTAAAACACTTTCTTACAAAGCCTAATACCCTGGGTTCAATTCCTCAGTACCCATATAAAGTCAGCAGCACAAAGTGATTCATGCATCTGGTGTTCATTTGTAGTGGCAGGAGGCCCTAGAACACCCATTCTTTCTCTTCCTCCCTCCCTAAGTGCTGCTTTCAAAGAAATGGATAACATATTTCAAAAAGATAGATAAAAGATAAATGATAGACAGATGATAGGTGGGTGGATAGATAGATAGATGATTGATAGATGAACAACCCAGGCACCAGCTGACCTGGGTCACATGACAGAAGTAGCCTCAAGATTAAAAAGTTCTTCTACTGGAAAAGAAATATGGCCATGAAATAGTGTTTGGGTACAGAGTAAAACACAGATGACCTCAAGCACTGCATCAAGGCAGTGGAGAGACTCCAGAGGAAGGATGATTAAGATCTGAGGAACATGCTCATTGACAGTCAAGGAAACCTGGGGGAGATGATGGGGACATGGCGGTGATAGTATTCCATTCCTGCCTAGTGTAAGAAAATCCTTCTTACCTCCTTCATGGATTTGTTAAAGTAACAGATGTAAAATAATCTTTTCAGGCTCTCAGACAGTGAATTCTTTAGCAAGAAGAATAGAAACCTCTGCAATGGTTCCTATCATTCCTTCATTTTTTCCCTATTTCTTCTTTTGCTTAGCTTTCTTGTTAATACATTTATCACCTTTTTTTACAATCTTTGTAGAGAATAGATTTTAGTTTAGCACTTATTTATCTACTCTAGAGCTTTGAGGAGGCTTGTTTTCTTTTACAATACCAGGTCTTTCTACCAGACAAATAAAATTTTTGAAAAAAAATTTACCTTTACTATTCAGTTTTTCTCTTTGGCTTCTGCTCAGAGACTGAATTCTCTCACAACATTTTATATTTCCTCCATCGTGCCGAGATGCTACACTCTATATACAGAGAGGATTGTTGTAAACATTCACCTCTCTTTCCATATCACATATAATTGTAAGAGCCTGACCCACAGTCAACATCTGATGGAGTTCAGCATTGAACTTCTTGATCTCAGAATCATAGCCAGGGAGTTATTTGGTTCTGTGAGGACCAGACAAGTCTCAACCACAGCATCGCTCAGGGTCCCAGAGCTTTGCTGCTAGTTATGGTAATGGCAAGACATACATCCAAATAGCAGTGTTAGGCAACAATTTCCGTATTGTGTTCATCTCATGTCACTTTCACTTGGCCTTCTTAGATGTCGTCTATGTCTAACCTATTGAGAATCTTACAATCTGCAGTATTTGAAGGCAACATGCTGTAGCCAATTGCTTAGACCAACTATCATACATTCAAATGGTTCATGTGCTCATTCTACAAAGGCTGTCACATCCCCTTCTATAGAGGCAGAAGCAAATCTGACAAGTGATGTCTCTCTTAGTTACTTATATACAAGATTATCCTGTACTTGGGTATACTATAGCTATTTTTGTCCTGGATCCTCCACTGCTTCTAAGCATAGCTATCAGTTTTACCCTCCCTTTTTCTTATACCTTTCACTTGGAATCTCTTGAAATGTGTCTTATTCTTGACAATTTTATGAATCTCGATGCTGTGCAACTCAGACTTTGTGTTCACTATGTGACACAGACCTGCAGGCCCAATAAAACTGTGGATGAACAGATTTTTGCATTCTTAAAGTCAATGATATCTAAATCCCCTGCTCAATGATAAACACAAAAGTTTATTACTTATGTTGAAAAACACCAAGCAAATCAGTGTTACCATCCTCCAGTTTACATGCCATTTTGTCCTATGTTCTGGTAATCTCCCTTTCCTGTGAAGTTTTTCTTGTCAGGTCGGGGTTTCTTTCTAGTTCAGGATGACCTGGAACTCAATCTATAGTCCTAGGCTGGCTTCAGTCTCATGGAGAACCTCCAAACTCCCTCCTATGAGTTTTTTTTTAAATCAGGATAATCCTAGTAAATTTTAATCCCAGCCTTTTCACGGAAGGCAAGTGTTACATAAAAATATAATATAAATATTTGACTCATTCTCTCTATTTTTTTTTTGCTTCATTCAGCTTAATGGCTTATCTCTTTTGTTTCCTCAATAGTATTCTATTTCTATTAAGCCATTATGAAGGACACACTTCACCAAAAGAATTGAATATCATTTTACATGGACTGAACTGTCTTTGTCCACTTAACTTCATTGGTGTAATTTCTGTGGGCATCTCTTCATCTTTCCAGGTTTCTGCAATGCCTCCATATTTTTGTCAGTTGCTACTCTACATTTGGTTCAAGGCACTAAAGAGGCCTTTCCAATGGAGGGTGATTCCAGGCTAGTTCAGCATAAGTGTTTGGTGTCATATACATAGGGAATCTGCACGCTTCAGTGAGCTATCAGAAGTCATCCTGCCTCTGTGGAATCATGAGGATTAAGACGGAGTTAGGAAAGGATACAAGAGTGTTCAGGAATCAAATCACAACAGCCTTATGTGGAAGAAACCCTTTAGATTAACTTTACATCTCTATGTATGTTTCATGAAACTACATTATCTTGACAAGATGTCATGCTCTGAACAACCACCAGGTACAAGCAAATTAGAAAGGGATTAATTGATCAATCGGCAGATGAAGGCCTGGGATTTGGAAATGGGGGAAGAGGAGAGGAGTAGATAGTAGAGGGAGATTCATTGAGAAACTCTGAATAAGAGTTTCAGGTGAGGGCTGGGGAGAGACAGAGAAGTGAGGGAAAACAGGAGAATATTGAAAGGGAAAACTAGATTCCATACTAAGTGATATCATGGTAATTGTACCTTCCACTATCTGTGCTGTGGATAATACATAATATAAAAGAAATTTATTTTAAATGAGTTGAAATAGTGTCAAAAATGAATATTTTAAAGGGAGACAAGTGTGTCCTATTTTGTGGACAATTGAGTATATAAAGACCTGCTTATTGAAGTTGACCAACTTGGAAATCATTCTTTGCCTTATTTAAAAGAACCTACAATGTACAAAATGGATTCACCTCAGGGTGCTTTCCCTTATCAGTGCTTATTCAGAATCAAATTCAAACATCACACACACAGAAAGTCTACACTGTCTTTTATTTAACCCTCACTATTGAAAGTAAGTGACTACATAAACTAGTTTTTCATTACCTGAAAACTTGTGGAAACACTATGTTAAAACTTAGTCTTGTTGAACTGTGATAATTCAAAATTGTACGGGCTTCTTAGATACCTCATTCATACCTCTTTTTCTAAAAGTAGAAGGAACCCTGTGATGATAAAACAACCAATGATTAGAGGAAAGTGCTTTAAATTTTGTTAGCCTCCCTATTCTAACATGAAAGATGAAGTTGTTAGAACACAATCTACTTTATGCTTTTATGTGGAGAGAAATGTCACACCATAGAATTTTCATGTTGCGTTCGTTTTTTTTTTTTGTTACTTCCTTCAGAGAAAACAGAGTGTGAGAGTCATGTGTGACTTGCAGGTGATCATTGGACTTTGATGTATTCTTTCTTTTTTTTTCTTTATTTAACTACCTGTGAATTGGTTTTATACATACAACCTGAGAGGGAGTTTTACGAAATTTATCAAGGTAATATTTATAAACTTCCTTCAAATCCCCAGCTGAAGAGAAAAATGTCATCTAATATTACTTGTCTAAAAATGAGACCTTTTGTAAGCCTTAATTATAATTTTAAATTCCCTTACATTAAAGACTGTAAATCAATCAAACATAATGAGTAGTGACTATTTTCACATCATAAAAGCTCTTTGGGTCCAAAAACAGAGTCATTTAGTTCTCATTCTTTTTCTACAGCATATGTTGGAATTGGTTGTAGGTGATGGTGGTGGTGGTGGCAGTGGCATTATCAGCATTACAACTGATGGTGAAAATAATAATATGATTATCCAGACTTTGACAGCATACACCAGTCCACATTCTGGCAATTCTTAAGCAAGGGGATGCCATTATGGACTTGCTGATAGGGCTCAGGGCATAACATCAGGAACAGGTAACATTTGGCAAGGGTACTTTCTAAGAACCTGGGATCTGCTGGAATGGAAAAATCCCTGAGTGTCTGTGCAGAAGTCAAAGCTCTTCTAGACAAAGGAGGTGATATTGCTTGTTTATTTACTTCCTATTTTGGACCATTCACAGTGCAGTGAGTTTATTGCCATGATCTTGCCCTTTAGGCAGACTCTCCAGGAGGCATAAAAAGCTTGAAAACAAGGGTCTATTCTTGTAGAATAGAACTGACTTGCTTGTATAAGATACGGCATTACCTGGTTCAAAACAGGGTCACATATCTCACTGTGACAGATAATTTGATGAAATCATCACAGATACCATGTTAGTTTCTATTGATTGTGCCTTAAGATAACACTATAATGCCTTCCTGCCATGTTGTGCTGGAACCTGGAACTGTAAACTGAAACAAACCCCTTTTCTCCTAAACTGATCGTTGTTAGACATTTTGGTCCCAGCAATGAGACAGCAATGAATAGAGATGCAGATTATGTTTCATAGACTCATTTCTGGACATAGCACCTGGTACAGTTTGGCCGATGCAGAAATGACTTGGGGAAAGTGATGAAGTCCTTACTCTCATCTTTTGTTGATGGGATCCGGCCAAGAAGGGAGGGATATTTTCCCTGTAATTCCTTTCAAGATTATTGTCTTTAGTGATCTATCTTTATCTGGTTAATAATTCATACCCTCTATTTAGATTATATTCTAATGTAAGCATGTAATTTTCTGTTGAAACCTAGACAGTTTTAAGAGATCAAAGGAGTGCTAATATTAATTATGCCAAGATCTATATGTACCTGTCCTTGGGCTGATATTGTGCATGTCATCTAAGGGCTACTGAGGTAGCCTGAGGTGGTCAGGGAGAACATGGCTTTGGTTATTCTGCTGCAGTGGTTAATGAAAGTGTAATTTACTTATGTTCTTGAATAACTCTTTCGAAATGGATTTTATAATAATTGAATCACACTTTAACTGCACTAGAGGATTTTGCTATTTAAAGGAATTATGTGGTGATTTCTATTGCAAATTAGATAATACTAACCCCAAACTTCTTTTTTATAAGCATTGTTATAGGTTGAAATCACTTAGCTCTGAGTACATCTATATAATAGTGTCTAATAGCTCTGCACAAAAAAAAACATGTTAACTAATTTCCTAAAAGAAAAACTTGAAGTCATTCTTTGCTTTTTCATTGAAATATCCATTCCATTAGAAAATCTGGTTGGCTATTCCTTTAAAGTCTGTCCTGCATCTATTTTTTACAGCAAAGACCAGTGAGTATGCCTTCAAAGCAGCACTATCCATGGGCCTTGCCAGAGGGCTGTTCTTCAGAGATTATATTAATCACAGATCATATCACCAATCTTGGCTAAGTCCATTCAGTGGCTTCCTATCACATTACAATAGAATTAAAAGTTATTACTATCAAGCCAGGAATGGTGGTGCATGACTTTATTCCAAGCTCTTGGGAAGCAGAGGTAGGAGGATCACTATAAGTTCGAGGCTACCCTGAGACTACATAGTGAATTCCAGGTCAGCCTGGGTTAGAGAAAGACCCTACCTCGATAAACAACAACAAAAAATGTTATTACTATTTACAGAATTCATCAACAAGCCCCTGTCTGTCTTCTTCTCAAGCCCTATTTCCTTTCCATCTACTCTAGTCAGTCTGGAACTGGGTCTTCAAAGCACACTGAGCAGGCTTCCAATTTAGGCAACCTGTGTACCAGCTGATCCCACATATGTTGTTTACATCCTCCCATGTCTGACTTCATTCATCTCTGTGGTAAAATGTTACCTATTCAAGAGAACACCCGAGACCACTCCAAAGGTTAAATCTCTCATGATCTCGTGCTTTACTTAACATTCTTAATTATTTTTAAGTCATATATGTTTGTCTTTTAGGTTTTCCTAATTAGACTTCCATGAGTCAGTAGCTTAGTTGATTTTGTTTTGAACAATTACTGAAACTTCTAAATAAGTATCAGCAGATAGTAGATGAGCAATTCAGCTTTGCTTAATGAATATATGATAAAGAGAGTATGTATAAGGATCCACATTGTGTCAGATCTCTGGGTGACAACTTCAGAAACAAGATTCATTCTCTGCTAGAAATCAAATCCGGTGACTTGCATATGCTTGGCAAGATTTTGACAGAGCAACCTGTCTGTAATGTCTCTAAATGGAAGGAACTCTATGAGTAAATGGCCAAATAAAGAATTTAGAAACATGTCAGCAAACACTGAAGTCTTGAAGGCAAAGATGGAAAACCTCTTTCTGCATGGTTTCAATGAAAGGCTTTGTTGCAGTCTGCTTCTCTTGCTGGCACAAAGAACCTGACCGAAAGCAACATGAGGAGGAAAGGGTTTATTTTGGCTTGCAGACTCAAGGGTTAACTCCATGAAGCAGGGTAAACAATGACATGAGCAGAGAGTGGACATCATCTCCCGGCCAACATCAGGTGGACAAGGGCATCAGGAGAGTGTGCCTAACACTGACAAGGGGACACCGGCAATAGCACCCATAAACCCACCTCCAATAATGCACCTCTGACAAAGTTCCAAATCCCAAATTGCCATCAGCTGGAGATCAAGCATTCAGACTGCTTAAGTTTATGGGAGATACCTGAATCACATCACCACAGGTTTTAAGGAACTTGAGAAACTTCTCACTGAGTCCATTGTTCTTTTCAGAGTAGAAATTCTGTCGTTGAAAAGAGGAGCTTTCTGGCATGCTCTTAAGATCACCTGGCTCTGAGTAGCTGACCTCTCCTCACCCCAGAGCCTTCCTTGGAATATCCCCTGTCTCTAGCTCCCTGCTGATGGGCTGTGAATATGAACCACAGTACTCAATGGCTCTGAAGTTGCCCATGGAGGAAGGCTGATCTCAAAGTGGTGATGGGTCCTGAATGCAGAGGCCATGGAAGGTGCTCCCAGCAGAATGCAGAATGAAGTCCAAAGGCAGACATTGTGTTCAAGTTGAAAGCACACTTGATTCAGGACCAGTCTTTGCATGGAGATCATTTAGAAATACCATTTATAAATTATTTTTAATTACAAAGCCTCCCTGCCAAACCTGAGGTTATTAATAATGCTGTAAACCTTCCAAATAAAATTTTGACAAGTTTGTTTTTCTGAAAAAAGTCAGTAATGCTGCTGGAATGACAGAACAGAACTTTAAAAAATCAGATACATACAGTTTTTACCAAGAGCCCATATGAGGTTTTCATCTTAAAATCTCTACAAATGCATTATAACTTGATAATCAATGTGCAAATTCATTTGATTTCTTTCTTTCTTTTCTTTTTCCTTCCCTCCTTCCTTCCTTCCTTTCTTCCTTCCTTCCTTTCTTCCTTCATTCCTTTCTTCCTTCCTTTCTTCCTTCCTTCCTTTCTTGATACAGGACCTTACACTGTTGCCCAGGCCTGCCAGACACTCACTTTGTAACCTCCAAAATTGAATCAATCTTCCTGCCTCAGCCTACTGAGTGCTGGGATTGCTGGTCTGAGCCACCACACCTGACTTTTAATATACAATGTTTGTACTATCCTATACTATTTATCTTTGCTATCCTATATGTTAATAAATATTCCTAAATTTCTCATGTGGCACTGTTTAAGTCTGACTATATCAATTTGTTATAACTGAATAATATTTCCATCAATTTTAAAGACATGTAAAAAGGCATCTTTCAAAATTAGAAGTGACTATTATCATCCAGGGCATGATGACCCATTCCTTAGGGATGAATCTCCACAGTTTTTTGGAGGAAAGGATTTATTTGTAGCGATAGATACAGGGGAAGTTCCAGAATGCAAAAGAGGCTGCTCCCCTTTTACAGGTCCAAGCAGAGAGAGAAACCCATCACCTACACCATACACATAGAACAGCAAACAGGCAGGAGGGCCAAAGAGATTTTCTTCTCCTTTTTATAGGCTTAGGGTGGGGGTCTTGCAACCCTTCCCCAGACTTAATGGCTTCCTGAGTCTCTGGAATTTCCTTCCTCACTTCCCACACACGAAAGGATGTTTACTTCCAGCTTCTTTGAGCTTCTTTATATCTTGCCCCTTGCTGAGAGGTTGCCTTCCTGTAAACATCCTCAGAGACCCACCCAAGATAATTAAAAAGATCCAAGTTGACAACAAAACCTAATCATCACAGTAGTAGTATCTAACTAGTGCTATCTCTGCTTTGCCTGATGCTGTCTTGGTAAATTACTTCTGGATATATGATTCTCAACTTGTTCTAGCAAAGAAGGACCCTGAGGATCAAAGAGTTTAAGTAATCAAGTCCCAAGTATTAAATTAATGGTGGGGTTTGGGCTAGGCTAAAATTGTCTGACTAATATCACTGCTCAGTGTCACCTTCTTGCCATTGTGGTTCAGTGTCTGTTTTTCCCAACCCTTGTCCATGTTCAAAGCATTTATCTCACATCTGTGGGGTCATTCAGTCCACCATCTGATTGTAGAACTCATTTAAAATTGACCTCAGATCTCAATCGTAGAATACACAATTTAAATTTTGCAAAGCTACACAACATGAACAGAAACCCTCTGAAATATTAAAAATATTTTAAAATATAATAGTGTGCCTTTCTAAGTTGGTACTGAAATGAAGTCTTAAGACATGCACACTGAGACGTCTTTAGCATAGTTCTAAGTAGAAGAGGTGACATTGTAATTTTAACAAAGAACTACATGGCTTAAGCAGATGAATTCTTATTTTATGTGTAACATCTGGTTATACCAATATGCTTTTTTTCTGAATTAGTCACAGTATGAAATTAAGAATAACAATGTAGAATGAGGGTGCCCAACCCAGAAGTTAGCAATATAGCTATTCACCATTTGAAGTGTGGCTGACTGAGACTTGAGATGAGCCTTGGAAGCAAAATACACAGCAACCATTGAAGACTTCATAAAAGAGAACAGCCAAGTTTAGCATTCTGCTTAGAAGCCCAGCACTTGATAGGCCAAGAAAGGAAAATTGATAGAAGACTGAGACCAGTCTGGGCTACACTGAGGCCCTGTCTAAAACAACAACCAACCAAACCAATAATAATAACAACAAATATTATGATGACTGTCATTAATATTTTTCATTGATTTTATGTTGAAATATTTTAGATATATTAACTTTAGTATTTTATATTAACACTCAACTCTTTTTTTAATGTGACTAGCAGAAAATTTAAAATTATATGAATTGTTACAGTATATCTCTATACCAGGGTGTTATACTAGAGAATTTCACAGATATCTGAGGCATGGTTATGGTCATTGCTAGAGATGAGACAGTTTTGTGTTTGAGACTCAGTGACCAGTGGCAAGATATATCTGTGTGACAACTGATTGGTAAAAGAAAATCGTTTTTCTGAACAAGGTCAAGAAAGAGGAAATGAGGGTAGCCTTTAGTCCTTGGGAAAAATGTGATGTTCCGGGTTATGAGTCTTTGGATAGGGTATAGAAAAAAGGGTGCCAAAGAAAAGCAGAGAAAATATTTAAATCAAGGCTAAAAACTAATGTAGAGGATGCCTTCTCTACGAGTTCAGAAAAGATAATGATGAAAAATAAATTATATATATTTTTACAGATTATCTCATCCAGTAGCTATTAATCTACATTGTCAAGGAAAATATACACCATTTTCTGCAAGCTATGTGATGAGGATTTAAAAAAAAAAAAAGAATGTTTGCTAGTCACAAATGAAGTTTTCTCGGCTGGCTTCTGTCTTCTGAGTTCAATTTACCCATTCACATATACCAAGCCAAATAATCTCAAAAAGCTCTGCAAATCATTACAGTTTTTTAGTGGTACATGGCTCATTGCTCCATGCACTTGTCAGGGCTTCTACAAGTAGAAAGATAACCTAAGGACATAAAAATTAACACCTGCAAATTAATCACTCATTCGGGTTGGAGTTATGAAATCAATATGAAAAATACATCCATTTCTAAGCTTAAATTAAAAAAGACATTCCCAGAAGTGGTGTAACTGATAATCTGGCTGTTTCAATGAGAACATGTGTTGAAACCATATGTCAGAGAGAATACCAGAAACATAATAACAGAATTCATAAATGATTGGTTTGAAAATCTGGAATCAAAATGGTAGAGTGAAAATTGTGTGTGTGTGTGTGTGTGTGTGTGTGTGTGTGTGTGTGTGTGTGTGTGTGTGTTGTGTTCTACTCCAACAGTAGTCTAATTTATATGAAACACCAAAATAACGAAGTTGTTTCTGGGCTATTGGCCTCTTAATCTTGTATATTAATTCAGGTAATGCACCACTACCACTCTCTTCTATTTAATTATTTTTACTTATGTACCATTAAGCTCCATTTTCATTACTTTTGCAGTATCAAAACAGGACAAATCTAGAGTGTTTGGGCACGGTGGACATGTCACCTACAATCCTCAGAAGCTCCTTTTCTTGGGAGAGAATATAAATGACATTCCCTGACATTCGTAAAAATCAGCTTTTATTCCTTTAATTAGGAGTTTCAGGCAGGCTCTTCAACCTGAACCTTTAACATTTCCAAACACTTCTGCATTCCTCCTCAGCTGACTTTTCCTCAATATGTGTTGAATACATTCTTGATTTGCAAGAAAGCTGCTTTCGGGCCTTTTCATAGTCTGCTCTAATCCCTGGGCAATTACAAAGTTTCTCTCTCGAACAATAAGCAAATCCAGGTGGAATTCCAAGCCATGCTTCCCAGATAAAATTGTACTTGGACATCTCATCTAAACCTGCCTCCAGGGATCTCCACTTAGAACACGGTCCTGTTAGCAATGCCAAAAGAGAGGCATCTCAAAAGCTATCGTTGAAAGAACTTTGCATCAGTAGGAAACACTGGCTAAATAAATTATGGTGAATCAACATTCAGTAAAATAACTCATTGAACAGTGCATAAATCCTAACTGTAAAAGACAGGATATTATGATGGCACATCCCACACACTTTAACTCTCAGAGATAACGGTTTCTCACCCTAGCAGGTTTCTGGCCATGGGGAATTTGCTATTCTCTTCTCTTTCTGTGTTTTTCTCTAATTATTTGTACAACTTTCTTCTTTGTTCCTTTCAGTCACTGATATAAAAACCATATTAGAAACTCATTAGTGTCATAAACTCAAGGACTTCCAAATAATATTCATCTAATTACTCTGGCTATTTGCAATTTATCATGCAACTAAGCATTGGTAATTGGTTATAATTATTGAATTAGGCTTGAGTTTTATAACATTTGCTCTTCGTTCTTTTTTTCTTAGCCGTAAATCACAATATAATACATGTTTCCCTGTACTTCATTACAGTGTGTTTTTGGAAAATTTCATCTTCACTCACCAAAATAATATAAAATGTCCCTACATAATTTCTCCCAGTGAGCAGCACATGACACATTTCCTGAGGTTATCTGAAGTCTCCATGAGTGAGACATAATAGGTAGTGAAAAAGCGCTTCCTATGTCATCGTAAATTTAAGTGGCAGTCATGTCATAAAGGGATTGTGTAAATCAAGGGATGAAAAGGCTATAAAAATTTATTTCATTATTTGGAATATATACAGTTTTAATCTTCTTAATTAAATTGAAAATTTTATTTATTTATTTATAAGAAGTAGGAACTTCGCAAGTATAATCCTTGTGTAGGTACCTCCGTTTCAGTCCTTCCTGCCACTGAGGGTCCTGCTCCATGGGGTTTCTGGAATGCTCCATGGAATGGAGGGTATGAGTTCACAAAGAAATTTTGAGGCATTGGGTGGTACCCTTTTCTGTCCTACTGTTGTAGTCAGCCACACGCCGTTGGGATGAATCTTCAAACCAGGCACAGTTTATGGGAGGAAATGATTTATTTGTAGCTATAGATACAGGAGAAGTTCCAGAATGCAAAAGAGGCTGCTTCCCTTTCAGAAGTCCAAGCTGAGACAGAAACCTATGCCCAACATTACACACAGAACAGCAAACAGGCAGGAGGGCAAGGAGAGAATTCTTTTACCTTTATATAGCCCTAGGGTGGAGTCTTGCAATTCTATCCCAAATTTAATGGCTTCCTGAGTCTCTGGAATTTCCTTCCTGCACTGCCCACACAGGAAAGGATGTTTACTTCTAGTTCCTTTGAGTTTCATCACATCCTGCCCCCTACTGAGAGGCCGCCTTCCTGTGAACATCCTCAGAGACCCATCCAAGATAATTAAAAAGATCAAGTTGACAACAAAACCTAACCATCACACCTACCATACCTGCATCCGTGCTCTGAACATCACAGGTGACACCTAGGAACACTGGCTTTTCACATGAACTTTATTTCTAAGCCAATTGCTGACACATACAGAAAAATAGCCAAGGTGTAATTTGTGAAGGGCAGCAGACAAGTTATTAAGCATAACCATCAGTGATCAGACAGGCAATGGTACCTCCCCCCCCCATTCCATAGCAGGAAGTATCTCTAGTCTGAAAGAAACCTGAATACTCTCCTTATCTCCTTTCCTCCCTGGACAGCTCCACCTTCCAGGGAAGATTTCTAGATTAAGTTTGCACCTTTCCTAGAAGATTGATACTGGAATCCCTTCCTAAGATTTCTGGAAATATTGCCCCATATTGCAGAAACCCAGTTTCCTTCCTCTAGAAATTGTGGAATCTGGTCCTTGGCATGTGGAGACCTGTGAATGTGGTCCTTGGCACATAGCAACCTTTGCAACGTTCCATAAAAAACCCCACCTAAAATCACCCGATGAGTTCTTCTCCTTCCTGGAGATTCCATCCTGTCTGTACAGACAGGAGTCGTTCCTTTTCTATCAAGCTCTAATGGACTTCTAAAACCTACGTGTCACCCTCCTGTGGTCTGTGAATCTCATTCATTTCATTCATAAGACAAGAACCTGAGAAGGACACTGACTCAGTGACCATGAGTTCCAGCACCTTAGCTCCTTAGTTACATCCCATCTAAGTGACAGCCTAGATAAGGCGCCATCATTCTCAAGGACACACCACAAATCCTGTTTCGTTACCATGGAGCCTCAAGATGCTGTTTCTATGTGAATTAAGCCCTAAGATTTCACACTGATGATGCACTGAGGTGCAAGCAAACTTCAGGGTGTGTTCCCAGGAATTGACAAAGGAAAGGGCTACATCTGCAGTGCACTAAGGAAGAGTAAAATAATTTCATTTCTCTATATATGCCTGGAAAACTGTAACATTGCTGTTTTCCCATTAGGGTCTCACTACATAGCTCAAGCAGGTCAACTTGCACAAGTAAAGACTCTGTGTCAGGAGAGGAAGTTCAGCTAATAGTATCTCAAAGGCTGGCTGCTTGCATTTTCAACAGTTAAAATGATGTGCAAAATTAAAAAAAAATAATACTGTCTTAAGAAAGCACGGAGCTAGAGAAAGAGTTAAATGGAATCATTAAACTTTCAGCCATATAATCTAAATAGGAAAGAGAAAAAAAAACACTCTACTGTAAGCATTTATATATTCAACCCAATGGGCTTTTCAATAATCCATTCAAGAGGGGGAAAATGTAGAAAAATATTTTCCATTGGCAAATGCTTGTTAAATCTCCTAAAGCAAGTTTTTGCTTTACCCCCTGCTTCTAGAGCACTCAGCTCAATCCTGTAAATTGGTTGAAGTGGGGAAAAAAATTAGTTCCTTAGGTCCTTGTAAACATTTCACTTTTATTTTTAGAAAAAAAAAGAGATTATTTTTCAAAAACTGCAGGTGTGAGGAAACTAATATTGAAAGTCTCCTGTGAACAGTTTTACACCTCGCCCCGTCAGAGTGCCCATGGACTAAAACGAATTGGATGAGAAACACAAACCTTGTAGCTTCAGATACTCAAAAGCTTATTACAGCTGGAAAGAAGTCAAATATTACAGCTACCCTGGCCATTAGAATGGAGAACAGATCTTCCTTATGCTCAAATGTACAGGTCTCCCACGTTAAAGTATAGTCTTTAAAAAAAAATAAATTACTTGTTAGAGAACATCAAATGTCTTTGAGAAAAAGAAGTTAAGATAGAAGTGATATTTATTCTAACCAATATTGTCATCCATAGAGAAGGATCCCAGTCTCACCTGAAATGCTGTGCAATTCCCATTTTGAAATTCAGCACCCCTGGGACACTGAAATTTCTACCCAAAATGGTAGAGAGATACATTCCTCTTGCTGGAATAAACATAGCATCTGTGCTGCAAGGTTTTATGAAGAACAAATGCATTGCCATGGTATTTGCAAATTAAGTAAAGGGTACACAGCCATCAGATTGGATACTTGGGACCAGCTAAGATATCAACTGAAAAACAATATTGGGATCCTATGCTTAACTCCTGTAAAAAAACAAAAGTAATCTTGTTTTAAAATTAAATTTATTTATTTATTGTTAATAAGTAGAAGCAGTGTATGAACAAGACTTGCATTGGTACCTCCACTTCCCTCCTTCCTGACTCCTCCTCAGTGGGATTGCTGGAACACTCCATGCGATGGAGGGCTAGGAATTGTGCAACCAGTAGCCAGGCTTTACTTTTTTATTCATTTTTGAGAGGGGCAATACCTCTGGGATCCCCCTAACATTGTGGATCTTACAATCTTTCTGCTCACTCTTCTGCAGAGTTCTCTGAGCCATGGTGCGTGAGTTTTAAGTCTGCTTTTGTTGAGCTCTTAAGAGATTCTGGGTTTCTGCTTTGTACTATTTTGAGTATCCTTGGTGTCTGTCTCCATGACCCTTTCATAGGTTGTCTGACTTGATCTTTGACTTCACAAGAATATCCAGTTTCTGAAATAAATGTATCCCTCTGTCACATTTCTTACACACACACACACACACACACACACACACACACACACACACACACACACTTTGCGTCATAGGTAAGTGTAAAAATGATGATAAAATCGTACCCAATTATGTACCACTCGAGGTTTCCCTGGCTTATGGCAGCTACATTAAGATAAAGAAAAATAGCCAAGAACCAAGAGAGAAGCTTCAAGAGGAAGCCATGTTGAGTGAGGAGATTCCCGTTTGCTCTTTTACCCTCTTTGTGTTGAAGCACAGCTCACATCTCCCAGCCTCTTGCATATGCATTGTCATTATTGTCTGCAGGAAACACATCTTACTAGCAAAGTCCCACCAATGAGATGCACCTCATATAATTTTAGCTTCATAGAATAAGAAAGATGAATCTTTTGGCTACTAACTAAGAAAAATATCATTTTCATAACAATTTCATTGCTTATTATTTACCAAAATTTTACTTTTTATTTCTTGTTTCATGTGTCAGATTCCTGCTCAAGAAAGAGAGAAGTAGAAGGCTGGACAGAGTAGCATAGAGAGCTATACTTGTTGCTAGAGATATCTCTACCTGGGAGAAAGAGACAGGGTCAAAGGTCAGAGCCAGAAACTTGTAATCCCATGTTTCAGCAACTTCAACTGTAATTCAGAAATTGTGTGAGGAACCAAAGGACTAAAAAAAAAACATAGAAGTCCAGCTTTTAAAGAGACCAAAGGGTAGCTGAGGAAATCCTTCAAATAAAAGAACCCCTGCTGAAGCATTTTCTTGTCTCTGGACCAGGTTGGTGGGGTGTTTTGATTTATTGAGATGCTCTGGGTGAGTCTTCAAGAAAACAAGACTAAAGCATGGATTTCAGTTTTATGTATCAGGGAAAAGAATGTGAAATACTACCCACACCAAAATAATTGTGATAAAGAGAGTGTAGGATAGTAGAAATATTTATAACACTATGAATAAACAGAAGAGGAGTGCACCATCCTGCCAAGGACTCAACATTATTTTCTTATTGCTCACATAACAAGGTTAGATGCAGGGAATGATACATATTTATTATCCTACCATGGTCAGGGTCAGACATGTATATTGCTGGGCTGATATCAAGGTTTGAAGGGGCTGTATTTCTTTACGAGAGTCTAGGATAAAATCCATTCCCACAATTTCTCCAGTTTGTAGATGGAAATTCCCTTCCACGTTCAAAGCCCGCAATGATCAGTTGAGCCTTTTCACATCACATCATTCTTGCCTCCGTCTTCCAATGACAAGGACCCTTGTTATTACATTGGGTCAAAGTAGATTATTCCAGATAGTCTATTTATCTCAAGACTGTTAGCTAAGTACCATCTGCAAAGCGCTGCCCCCTTACACCACGTAAGATATGAGGTCCAGGGTGGATGTAGACATTTTGCAGGGGTGGGAAAGGGTGTTATCATTTTCCACAGAGTCAGAGGGAATTAAGATAGCCTGAGAAGAGTTTATATGTTATAAGGAAGAATCTAATCTGTGGAGAAAAAGATTTCTATGCAGATAATGTATATATTGGAGGTTGGAGTCCAAGCAGAAAGACCCTTTTAGAAACCAGTCAAATGCCTTTCATCCATCACTTCCTTGTTAAATATACAACCTTCTGTGTCAGCAAACTTGGCTGACATTTCTGGTCATTATGCTCATTACCAACATCTGCTATTCTCCTGGAGGATTTTCGTAGATTTCATATTTCTGTCCCCAGCCAAATAGGGTTAAGATAGCTGATGTATTCAAAAGGTTCATTCTTTTTTCTCTCTTTAAAGATGAAGACAGTATCTTTTCTTGTTTAGAGTTCAAACAATCTTTTCATTATGCATAAGGATTGCATATTCCACAATGAGAAATAGTGCTGAAATAAGATCTACCTCTTTCTTAGATCAACAAGAATGTCCATCACCTGGTCCTGGTTACTTCAAACACTCTACAAAGCATCATCCTCCTTTAACCGTGTCTGAGTTCTAACCTTCCATCAGGCCATGGTCAAGGTTCGGTATACTGAAGGCAATCCATTTTAGCTTGTTTTTCACTTACAGGGTCAATGTTCTGCAAGCAATGTGAGAAGCATGTGAAAGTGAGTCACAGGGAGAATGGGGAGTGAAACTTTATGCTCTTCTGATTATCTTTAGACTTTCAACAAACTACTGGCTCCAGCCGGCACCATTAGATTCCCTTTTCCTAGTCACGGATTTGGCCAACAACATGAGTAGGTGCCAAATGCTACCCTTCCCTAGGAACCTGTGTGATGTGTTTTTAAGAGTGTAACTAATCTGCTTTCAATGCATAGCTCAAAGCTAGTGATCAGCCATGCTCCTGTCCAAAGCTGACAGGAGAAGATCGGATGGTTCTGAGTCTGAGGAGCTCCAGGATCCATTGCATTCAGACGTCTCATATCAAGCTTGATGATTATAATGAATTGTTGAGAATGTTGATATATTGTAGTACACTTAAATCTGTCTATTAAAGAATGAGCAAGCCAGAGATTTGACAAAACCTTGCCGTTTCTCTGCATTGGGAATTTTGGTTATAATAGAAATTTCTCTTGAAAAGCAACCATGTTGTAAGTACAAGCTTTCTCTATGGTATCATGCAGGCAAGACTGTGAAAGAGATCCAGGATTATTGACTTTCCACCCTTCCTGGTAGTATCCAAGGGTATTTAAAAAACAGGCATTTTAAACAACAACTAATATTTAAATAGTGCCTTTACTATACGGCACATCCTGTGATAGAGTCAGGGTTGTAAGTATGAGAGATTTATAAATAAGTAAGATATGGTCATGCCATCAAGAAACAAGTCCAGAAAGGACACAGATATGCAAATACCTGTAATGCATTGTGATAAGTGCTCTTACAAATGTATGAACTAAGTCCTTTGGGAACATAGATAAAGGAACAATTAATTCAGCCTGAAGGAGTTCAGGGAAGCTTCTGATAAGAGGTCACATTTCAACTGGGTCTAGAAAGAAAGAGTAAGATTGCGCTAGGGAATTAAGGGCATTGTAAAGATGCAGAAGGAACCAGGGAAAGTACATAGAGGAAAGATCATCATGAACAGGAGTTCATGAAAGTTCATGGCTGGATTGCTAGCCCATGATAAGCTCCAATAAGTAATTTTTGAATGGAGAGCTGTATAAATGACAGCATGTCTGAAGACCTGGAGATAATCTTAATACATTGCTCTCATGTTTCAGAGGCTGAGTATTGAGCTGTAAGAAGTGAACGTCCCTATAACCAATTGCATCCTACTTACAAGAGTTATATAGTCAAGTTCCTCTGCTCTGGTTGCCATGATGTTCATAGAGACGGAGGCACTCCATGAAATTCCCACTCTCCTCCTTTCTGTGAAGTAATGAGGATGGTGGTGCCAAAGAATTAAAGCCTTAACATGTCTTAATTTGGAGTCTATAGCCTTGTTCTGTATGTAGAGAGGTAGCAGAAGTGCAACTCGCTGAGCATTGGATAGATGGTCAACTGTTTAATAACTACTAGAGACACAGGGGTAGTTGGGACCCTGCAGATAGAATAAGAAATAAAATGGCCTCTGAGGGGGACCCTGAGAAATGGACATGATGGCTGGATGTCAGAGAGTGAAGGAACACATCATCATAGAACACTCCGAACCAAAATCAAACAAAGGTCAGACCCCCAAAGACCTTGGAGATGATCTTGAAAATTCAAGGCTAAAAGCTCTAGGAAATCTAACACAGATTAAGGCAGAGTTCAATACGGATATGTTGTGTTTCCAAATAAAAGTCTCTTTTCCTCATGAAAGTTTATGGTCTGAGAAATATATGTAGGGGCTGGTAATTCAGTGGATACTGACATGGGAAATTCCATCAAGAGGGTATCATAGCATGGAGGAGGTGATGACAGAAACATTGAAGCGAAATAGGCTGATGTGAGAAATATGTAGATGATAAAATAGAAACTGTAAATATAACTCAAATACAATTTGAACACAATACAGAGAGAATTTCATGGGTTGTTTGTCTTAACACTTGTTCTTATTCTCTACATTTAATTCCTAGCCACTGCACAGAGACCACAGGAGTTCATAGCATGCCCATAGCCAGCGAAGATTTCTAGTATCCTTTGAAAACAACACAACAAAACAACACAAAGCTAAATGATTCTCATCCCCACTACACAGATCTTCCTAAAATGTGTTCATTTAAGCAAACTCAGATTTGAAACCGATTAAGGCATCAGTATCTGTTTCTTTTTTAAATAAATTAATGATTTAATATACATTTTATTTCTGAATCATATCATGATTTTAACACCTTAAAATTAGTACCATGAAAGCTGTGGTTTTACACAGGATCAAATATCTGGAGAAGTCATTCTCTAAAAGGTTACATTTTTTAAACTCACAATTCTGTCTGTTTTCAGCAATTTGTTTTGAGTTTCTCATTGACAGTAAAATATATTTTTGGATGAAATCTTGAAAATACGTTCTATAATAAGGGTTAATATGACAGTCAATTTAAGAGTTTTAAATGTGACAAAAGCTACATGGCTAAGTTTTTGTATCCAACCGTAGCTATCAAGCTAATTGTTTATAGATAGATGGGGCATTTTATTTAGCCAGTGTCAGGGAGTATATTAGAAAACAATCAAATTGCTTAGGCTACTTCTATTATGGGGTCTGTGATGCTCATTCTAATTTGCTGTGTTCTTGTAGGGAAGAAATCTGAACCCTTGAGGGAAAAGAGAACATACAAATGCCATTAGCGTACACATTTCTGAGCAGCAGGAAGTCATAGTAAGTGTCAGAGATTGATCAGGACTGTGTTCTCTAAATAAACAATTGCCATCAGGTGTACCCTGGTATGAGGGCAGCCATGCACCCAAGCAGTAATTTGAGCAATTTAGAATCTCGGGCAGTCCAGAGAGGGAATAAATTATTGAAAAGTTTAACTTCAAGTGTAAAATGTATCTTCATGGCAGATTTCTCAAAAAAAAAAAAAGATGTTTTCCCCTCATATTGAATTAGGTTGGTTTGTTGAAAGAAAAACTTAAACAATTTATTTGCAAACACATTAAAATATGTCAGGGTATCATTAGTATTACAGAAGGATAAGGTGACCGATTTTGGATGACAGATATACATATTTGTTGGTAGGTTTTTTTTCCTAGCATAAACATAAACTAATAAACGAAAAGGGCTTCCTTATTGTTTTCACAAATATGCTACCATTTTCTTCAAATTGTTGAAATCAAGCCAATGCCAATCAATAATTCTACTGACCCAATTCATAGTCATAAAATTTTACTTTCTAGACAGATATTTCAGAAAATACTATTCCAAAAAAACAGTTAAGAATTCATTCTAGAATCTGTATTCTTAAATGGATGAAAGCAGTTAATAAATGGAACATTCAGTGCCTTACAGAAGGTTCACAACAGAACATCCTGTCCTGTGACATGAATTTTCTTCCCCTATTATTTATTTTACAATATTTTGTTTTTATTTGAGAGAGAGAGAGAGAGAGAGAGAGAGAGAGAGAGAGAGAGAGAGAGAGAGAGAGAATGGGTACACCATGAACTCCAGACACATTTGCCGCCTTGTACATCTGGCTTACCTGGATACTAGGGAATCAAACACAGGTCCTTCTACTTTGCAGGCAAACACCTTAATTGATAAGCCTTCTCTCCAGCCCCCCCCCATACCATTCTTATATATTACAGATTAAGAGTTGTAGATTATGATTACATTTCCAAACTTTCCTTGAAAATGTAGCCACACAAAAAGTGTGCATGACTCAATGTTATGTATGTTACCAGTGTATTACATTTCTTCCAAAAATTGTTGTGTCCTGTGCTGTCTCATTTCCATTGGCTGGGATTGCATAGAAGTCCTGAGCCCTGTGATTAAAAGCTCTTATTCCAGTTGGGAAAAAAAAGATAAATTCCCATTTTTTCTATTTTATTTAGATCACTTCATTTTTGGATACAGTCATTGTCTGTGATAGTACTATCTTTGTTCATGATTCTGAAATTTTCTGACTTAAAAAAACTCACTATTTTGATCAAGAATTGTTTTGATAAGAACTTGATTAATTAGGAATTAGTTTTTAAGTACTTATATGAATCGCTAAATTGGTTTCATAGCTTAGAGTTTCCTATGTGTCAAATGGGAATAGACATCTATTGTTTTAAAAGCTGAGATGCACCCTCCAAATGCTCACCAACCTAGCAATATCTGTCTCAATTGACCAATAATGATCTCACTCCCCGCTGGAGACTCAATTTGTATTTTTCAGAAAGCAACGTGAACCGGGGACAACCGAACTCCACCAAAGGGACATGTCTTGACAGGGGACACCCAAGCAGGAGACCATTCATCTCAAACTCACCATTCAGAGCCCTAACACAACCTCTAAGGAAGTGAGATGATGAGCAAAAGAGCTATTCCCACAGCAAGGCCGATAACCTATGGAAGGACAATAAAGAGAGGTACCAAGGGTGCCCAAAATTGTCCAAAATATCAATCTACAGACTCTTAAGAACCTAATAACTATGCAAAATATAAACTAAAATAAAAAAAGAAAAGAAAAAAACACAAAAGAAATAGTTGTGCTGGTTCTATAGCCCTGTTTACGTATTAAGTCCTACTCAGCTGTTCATTCTTCATTGAACAATTTCACATTCTGTGAATTTTATCTCAATATAATTTTAAAGTGGAAAATGCATACCTTAGGATTTCATCAGGAACCTTGGAACATAGACTTTTAGATCGACATGAGAGCAAATCTGCCATCCTTGCCATATAATCATGTTTCCTGAGTATATTCATATCAACGTTAAGATAATCATTTCATGCCAAAGTCCAGGCTCAGGTTTTCATAATTAAAACATTGTGTTTCTTAAGTTATTATGACTATGGCATGAGCAGAAGTCCTCAACGTGAGAGGCTTGCTCCCAGACATAGCACTGTTGGGACCTGGGGTCTAAGGAGAGCTCCTCATGTCATTGGGAAGGCATGCTCTCAAAGGTGCCAGAGCCTCGCCCTTTCCTATCTTTCTCTTTTCCTTTCCTGCCATATTCTGAGCTACTGAATATACTTCAATGGGGACAACAAATCATAAGCCAAAAACCCTTTTCTCTTTGGAAGTCAACTTAGGTGTTTGTTATAGTGACAGGAAGTGGATTGACACTGTGAAATTAAAAGAAAATCATATATCAGATGTTCTTCCTAAGAGGTAGTTGAATAAGGCTGAGCTCATAGACCTGTGGCCATCATCCTGGAAGAGTCACTGGAGGACAATGTAGGAAGCATCCAGAACAGGGTCTGGGGGGGTGGCAGTGGGCTAGGTGCCCCCCTCCTGTGAGCAGAGCACGTTTCTACCCAGCATCATGCAGGTAGGTTATGGTGTCCTCTACCCAGAGGCTCCTGGAAGGTTCCTCTTGGTGAATGTCACCAAAAGCCCTGGAAGATGCTGCTTGCTCTCAAAGAAGGAGGGGGCTCATGCATTTTCATGACATGCGCAGATGCAGATGTGGGTCAAGGGGAGTTCCACTGAGGGTCCCCACAGCACCTCGTCCCTGCGGCGAAGTTGGGAAGGGGGGCTTGCAGGGTTCACGTTTTCACTAAAGCTGTCAGAATGAATTAAGCACAGAGCGGCGAGGGAAGCAATGAGCTTTGAGTTGCAGCTTAAAAATAAACAACTGTCTGTGTCATTAAGGCAATTACACAATTAGAAGCACTTTTCCCAAATAGTATATATGCATCGGGGATGAGAAGCACGTCTCTAAGACCTGGACCATTCTACGAATGGCAGAGTTCCTTACAATAGAGGAGAAATGATTTCCACTGCATACTCCCATTGCCAACCGTGCTATGTGGGCTGATCAAATTATCCAGATAATTGCATTCATTACGAGAGTGCCAATAACTGTATACAGTGTACAATAATAATGCTGTGATCATAACAGCAAATAATAATATGTTACATTACTCAGATGAGCATGATGTCAAGAACTTTAGTTACATAATATTTTATTTAGTAGTCATTTCTATAATTAAGCACAGCCTCTAGAACCACCAAACTTATGTCCGGGGCTCAGCTCTAAACTTATTTAATCTCTATAACTGAACATTTTAGTCTGAAAAAATGGAATTAAGACTGATACCTCCTAGGTACATGGTGAGGATTATGTTAGTAAATTGAGCACCAGTGCTTACAGAGAACATTACATATGACATAACGGTGGCCATTACCCCTTAAAAGAAGCCTGTCAATAGATTTTTTTCAAACTTTCATTTACATAAAGTTATTGAAGCAAATGAAGGTATGGGAAGTTTTAAGATACAAATAAGGTCTTGATGAACTTTCTCTGGTGTGTCCATTCTCAGGTCTCCTTCACAGAGTAGGGATGATTTGAAGGAAAGCAGACCCCCACCCTGCTTTACATGAGGTATATTTGCTTTTTTTTTTTTTTTCTTCTATATTCCGGATGTCTTTTCCAAGAGTTTTCATTTTGGCCTCTGACACCCATGTGTAGGTTGAAAGCAACATCGTACATGTGTTGGCTGTTATCCTCACATTCTTCAGGGACTGCTTCACACAAATTAGGTGAGAACTTCTCTTTGTAAAGGAATGTCTGTCACTGACAATTACGGTGATGCCCATGGTGCAAAAGCAGAACGTCAACATGTATTTCTCAAGTTTTATGAGTCAAAGAGGAAACATGAACCTTGAATGGGTGGGAAAAAAAAGGCAGCCAATTCGATTTCCCAAGTGCCAAAATCGTGCCCCCATTAGAAGGCTGGAGCTTGGACTGCATTAGTTAGCATAAGTCACATTCAAATAAGGGAAGGAACGAGCTGCAATCCTCCACCATAAAATGGGTCACTGCTTTAATGAAAGAGGGTCTTGTTCTTAATTTATTTGGAACCCAAATCAAATTATGTAGTATTAGAGACTCTTTCTTTGAGGGCTTAGCAGACTTTTTGTGGTGTTGCTTGGGAGCGGCTGGCTTTTGTGCTGAGCTGTTCAGCTTCATTCCTTTGTTAAGATAACCAGGACATTTCCCCTCACACACCAGCTTTCTGCAAACTTTTTCTATGGAATATTTTAACATAGATCAGCGGCCCTGCAATGTGTGCTTTGGATCTTGAGTGTAAGGAAAGCAGCAACTTACTGTGAGTGTTAGTTGATTGTTACAGTAAACACATAGAAATTGTCACTATATATATGTGTGTATATATATATGTATATATATATATATATATATATATATATATATTTGTGAGAAAGGGGAAAGAGAGAAAGAGAAAGAAAAGGAGAGACAGAAATGTGGATTCCTCAGTGTCTTCTGCCCCTGCAAATGAACTCCAGATGCATACTGTGTGTACCTGGCTTTACACAGGGCCTGAGGAATCACACCTGAGTTTTCAAACTTCGAAAGCAAATTCTTTGAGCCTCTGAGCCATCTCTCTAGTTCAATATTTTTATAAATTTTTAAAAGCCATAATTTTATGAAGTATACCAAATAAATGTGTGCTTGTTGTATAACAAATATAATGGATGCAAAATATTTGGAAAGGCATTGAGAAATTATACAATTATTATATGTGAATGTTCACCAAAGCCCTGCAGAACTCTGGCCAAACCTGTGGATGGGGTGTGTGTTCAGGTGACATCTTGTTTATGAAGATGGCGATCTGGCATAATATTTAAGTGCCATTCACAGCTCTCTCTTTCTGATTCTAGAGAATGTGATAACCACTTCAGAAGCTATTTGGACGCTATAGTTCCTGCTTCCTTTCCTAGACCAGCTTTCAGGCACCTTGTTGCTGTACTGATCTCACCAGAACTTCATAACAGGTACAAGACAAAGCAAACCCAAGACTATCATCAAAGGCTATCTTTGGGATATGGGGTAATAACAAACTCTTCCTGCAATGATTTTGCCAATTCCACTTCAACTCACGCAAGAAAAGACCAGCAGTGATAGCTAACAATAATAGAACATTTACTTATTGAACCTTGCACAATCCTGCACCACATCCACTCGACAATTGTTCTAAATCACAGCTGTCGGTAGCAGATACTGATTAAGAACTTACTATGCCCCAAATGTATTACTTGCATTTACTCATTTAATCTTCCCAGCAATGCTCTGGTCTTAGTTCATAGTGACTCACTATTTATTCTTTTTTTCCAGCTCATGCAGAACTGGTTCATGGGGCAGAGACTTTAAAATGAGAGGGCTGAGGGGGAGTGGGAGAAGAAATAAAATCAGAAGGGAAGAACAGAATAATGGAAGGAAAGCTGTGGCTTCCACTGCCTTGTAGATGGCAGGATTCCTAGCTTACTTTATTGTCCTTCTCACTGTAGTCTTTAAGGTAGCTTTATTTATTTTTCCTATACTTATAATGCAGAAATGAGGGGCCTACAATGTTAAGTAATTCCATCACATCCATAGGAGCCATATGTGAGCCTCACACATTTGAAGCCAGTGTTCAAATTCATTAGCCTGGCAGACTCAGGGTGCCATTACCCCAATACCTGAGGCAGCAGAGTGAGCCCTGGGCTTTGTAGTAAGGCCAGAAACACAGATGCTGGTGGAGAAGCATCCGGAAGAGGAAGAAAGTATTAACAGAAGCCAATAACCCAGAGGGAATAAGCATGATATTTGCAGAGAGGACACACACGTCGTGGTCTATGGCAACGCCTGGGCACATGCCCTCCAGCAGTCAGCATGACCAACCACAGGGAAGAAGGGAAAGACCCCAGCAACTCTGGAAAAGACATAATCGCCATGTAGTTTTAAATTTTTTACCTATTTATCTGAGAGAGACAGAGAGTAAGACAGAGAGAGAGAGAGAGAGAGAGAGAAAGAGAGAGAGAGAGAGAGAGAATATGAGAATATGATCATGCCAGGACCTCCTGCCACTGCGAGGAACTCCAGATACATAAGACATAAGCAACTTTGTGCTTCTGGCTTCATGTGGGTACTGGGGAATCAAACCCAGACCATTAGGTTTGGTGAGCAAGAACTTTTCTTCAGTGAGCCATCTTTCCAACCCCATCCTATACTTCTCCTGTCTCCGATTTGTTGTCTTTATTTTTACCACTGCTATTATAGAATCTACCTTAACATTTAACATGCCTCTGTTCTCCTTCCAGTGAAAGCGGCAAGATAAGAAAAAACTGAAGTCATGGATTAAAAATCTGACACACCATTAATGGTGATTTAGCCTAACTGCTTTCCCTTTGGATTTTGAGTTTCCTGAGAGCAAGGATATTACAGGACTGCCCCGAGGTCCTGGGTGACATCCTCTACAGGCTTGTGTGTGTTATCTAATTAACACCATTCATGTCTAACACAAATACTGTATACGAAAAGACGGAAAATAGCTCTGAGACTGTCATGAGAATTTCTTAGAAAACAAAGGCTGTGTCTACAGTCATTGCAGTTCATATTTTGTACTAAACTTGCAACCTACTAACCTACTTTTCTCCCCATCTCTCTGGTACCATAGCCTATTGTTCAAAGTCTTCCTCCAAATTACAGCTGGCCCTGACATGGTTTTATTGGATAATCCAGATATGACCTTGACTTATTGCAGACTTCCCCATGGTTTCCAAGCCCAAGTTAATTCATCACTTAAAACAGGACATTATTATTTTTTTTCAATTTTATTTTATACCCAAATCATAAATTATTGTTTATTTTAAGCACGGTTCTAGTGCTGTCTCCATGATCATCTCGGAAGATTTAAGGCATCATATGTAGCTGAGGTGTCTTTATGAAAGTCAAGCCTAGGAATGCTATAACTTAGATTAAATCATTTCAGTTAAAACATCCACGTCTTGAAACACTTAAAAAAGGTGATACTAAGTTGCTTCTCTTAGTAATGTGGTAAAATTAGAAACTTGTGAAAAGTGTGCAGTATGTTTATGAAGGCTAGGGCATATTTAAAAGCAAGATTTAAATATTTTTTTAAACATGTCTAATGCAAAAGAAAAGATTTCACTTTCTCTTTAGAGTTACTGAGGCGCAAGATAAGACTCGGAAAGTTCACCCGGCCATGTATATTTTACAGCAAACATGTCATTTTAGACATCTTTCAAAATGTATCTGGAATATGGAAAGCAATCCTACAGGGCTATTGTTTGACATAGCTCATTGACATATTTATGTTTGTGAAATCAATCAGATCTGGGCAACTATGAGCATTTGGCTTTTATTTCTGTGTGAATGGATGTAGTCAGGAAACTTTCAGAAAATACAAAATAAAAGAATGTGTGATGAGTTTTGCATATTATTTGGCCTTTATTATTTTTCCTTAAGCAGCAAAAGAAAGACAGACACTTGGAGACTTTTATTGGAGTATTGGGTCCAAATGAAGCATTTAAAAATGACCAATATGTGCAATATTAGAATATTGGTAAATATCTCAGAAGCTAAGCTTCAAGGTCAAGCTGTCATTCTATGTCCAGTCAGTTTTCAGGGAATCACCAGTCAATCAAAACCTCAGATGTATCTCATAAAGCAATGCCAATAAACGTAACTATTTGTAGCAATGATTATAAAGATCGAGAGACATATACAATATGCATAAAGTTACCATCAACTCCAGTGCAGAACTGTAAAATTTTCATGGATAAATAGTATTTAGTTACAATTTTGCAATTATTGTTTAATTACATCAAACTATTATCTCAGAAATTAAGTATAACTTGAACTTGTGTCCGTTTATTATATTCTTACTGTCTCCCTATAAGAAGAGAAATGCATGTTTGAAATGACACTTTTAGAAAATTGTACTTGAATTAAATGTATCTTATACTTTCCACTTGCAGTGGGGCTTGAGGGGGTGAATGTTAAGCTTAACAAAAGCAGACTTTCTTTTAAAATTAGAATCTCCAAGGAATAGATTTTTTTTACAATCGTTACAATTCTTAACCAAGATATAAATTTAATAATATAGAGGACAAAAGAAAGGATGAATATTGGAATCATTATACACGAGAACTAGAAGAGGATTTTGTTATAAAATAATGATAAAATGTAGATTTGTCTCCCAGCATAAAGAATCATATCAAAGTATACCCTGAAAAACTTTTCAAAAGTTCCATTTCTTTACTTTCTTGAACATCTTCTGGTATATCAATTCCAGCAATATTTTGGCAGCCTAAAATTACAGCATTGTGACCTTGACATTAGTATTCAGCCATGCTGATGGGTGACTGACAGCCTCTTCATCCTGGTGGGTGATCTTGCAAGTGTTGGCTTTCACAACTATGGAGTTTCTGTCAAATGTGCTTCCGGCTGAATGATCACATTCTTTTGAATTATGAAGTGGCTGCAAACTGTGCTAATTGCATGCACACTGATGTCACTGATAAGGATTAAACAGCCAAGAGTGCCTAAAGTCACAAATATATGTAATTTTGTTATACAAGTATATTTTCTTAAAATAATAGATAATGAGAGCCATGCAGAATTGTTTTGCTTTATTCAAATAGTCATTAAAGACTTTGAGAGGAATTGCAGGCATATCATAGAGAGATGACTATTAATAACTAAGAGGAACCACAACACAAAATCACATATCTCTATGATGTTTTCATTAATCACGAAGTGTGAGGGTTATATATGGGAGTGCGGAAGGTACTGGAGATGATAGGAAAATAAATTAAATATATGGTTTCTATTCTTCTTGGCTTGCTTTGGCACGTGTCTACATATTTTGGATTATATATGTGTGTGCATATATATATATATATATATATATATATATATATTACACAGAAGAAATGAGGAGTACATTTTGGGTTCTTAGTTGTACATCAGTAATTCTATAGTTACATATGCTGCGAATTGATTATTTTCTCAATGACAATTACTAAATTAAATTTTAAATTAGAAAATATTATATATCCTCAATGCCGTGTTATTGAGCTATAAAAGAATAAAATTCTATAATTTGCTCAAAAATGGTTGTAACTGGGAGACCATCACACTAAGTAAAAGAAGTCAAATTTATTAATATTGAATCATTAATATTGATATTTGTTTTATTCATTTGTAGATTTTTTAGTTTCCTAAACTATTCTGTTAGCTCCTTACTGAGAATCTTTTATGTTCCAAGCAGTGTTCTGGGTCATGAGGACATTGTGACCAACTCACCAGGCAAGATGGCCACACCTGTGAAGCTTGTTTTTTGGGAATAGGTTATAATGGGTCTAGACTTTCTTCTGAGCAAACTTTTAAGATTTACAGCTGCAAGCTATACACTTAAATAGCATTCCCTGAGTCCTTGTCTGAGAGGAGAAATAACTGGAGTATGGTTGGTAGTTCAGGCATATCTTTGAGTTTACTACACAATACTATGTAATACACAATGGTTCTATACATTGATTGGTCCAGATTTTCACTCCCAGCAGGGCTGTGAGTACCTATTTCTTCATATTCTCACCAAGTTGATCTTGGCTGAGTGTGCAGCAGTGTGCCTCCTATCCGAATTCTTCCCATTGCATGCAATGGTCAGCATCCTACATAAACCCTGGGTTCTTATTTCTTGGATTAACTGCTCGCTCACTGCCATGTTCTATATTCTTATTTCTTACTGATTTTTAGAAGTGTTTATTAGCTATGAGAGTTTATTTTGGCCATATGGGTTGTTCTGTCTTAGTATGTGGTTTGTGTGGGTTGTAGTTGTTTAAACATGTTTTTTTTGTCTTTCATTCTTTCATTCCTACATGAGTTCAGGTGCTCTCCCAATGCAATGTCTATGGGGCAACTATAACAGATAAGACTTCACCACATGCACTTATTTTTTTCTCTGTCCGGTCAGAAGAAGACACAGCAACAAAACCATCCCTTGATCTACTATACAAAGAATGCCAAAGTTTCCTAGCTACAATGCTGTATAGGACAAATATTAAAAAAATAACAAAGAAATGCTAGCAATACCACAATACTTATACTTTCGATTATCTCCCCAAACCATAGTAATATAAAAAGCATAGAAAGCGGCAGAAAAATATAGAAGACTAATGAAGGAGAACAGAGGACCTGGAAATCAAGCCTAGTGGAACAACCATCAGATATCTAACAAAGGTGCTAAAAATATAATCCAGACAAAAGATACTCTTTAAAATAGATTTTTTGAAAACTGAATATTTATATATAGAAGGACAAAACTAGATCCTGATCTCTTAGTCTATGCAAATATCAATCCTAATTAAACAAAGATGTTACTAAATAAACAAGAACTGAAAGATTGTAAGAAAACAGTGAAATATTTCAAGATATAAGTGCAGACGAGGGTATTATGAGCAGAATTGTAATAACATGGGCAATGATACCAAAAACTGAGAAATTTAATTTCACTAAAATAGAAAGCTTCTTCCAACAGTTACTAGAGAGATGAGAGAGCCTATAGAAGGGGGGGGGGGAAACTTTGTAAGCTATTATCTGAGAAGGGATTCATTACTTAATTCACTGTTAATGAGACTCTATATTTTAGTTAAGCTACTATGAAAATGATTTTTGAGGCACTCCAAAAAATTAAAGTCCCAAATGATAGTACAAAGAAGTGCTTTGAACATAAAGAAATCTGCACACCAATGCTTCACTATTCAAATCACCAAGTTATAGAACCAGCCTGAGTGCCCAAGGATGGTTGACTAGACAAGGGAAATACTGTATATTCTCAATGCAGTATTATTGAGCCATAAAAGAGTAAAATTATATCATTTGCTCAAAAAATGGTTGTACCTGGGAGACCATCACACTAAGCAAAAGAAACCAGACTTAGAAAGATAAATACATGTTTCCTTTCATATGCATAACCCAGAAAATAAATGAAAGTAGAGGGTACTATTCAGAAAGTGGAAGACAGAGGGAGGCAGAATGAATATGATGAGAATACATGCTATATATTCTATGCAGACTGTATAATGTCATAATAAATCATATCTTTGATATAAATATACATTAATTAAAAAGAGAAAACAACTCCTTATTCAGTTTCCCTAACAATGAGTTCTTGACTATACTGGATGTATGCCTTAATCGGGAATAATGGAGAGAAGTCTCCCCACATTCAAGAAACATGTGCATTTCAAGAGACTTGAATTGAAGCTGGCTCGTTGCTTACCCACACTCATTCTTACACAAGACTGCCATGGAGATACAGGAGGTGAGAACAGTGATGCCTGCACTGTTTGGTGTGCAGTCTGGCCCAGAGCCAGCACTCATGTGGGAGGCTGGGTTGCCTCCAGTGTTGCTCTTCTGTATATTTGCAGTCATCAAAGTGATGCAACTTGAGGTTTATTTTAGGGTAGAGTTCTGGCTGGCTATCCCTAACATCACAGAGGCATTAGCCTCCTGCTTTGCTTTGTCCTCTGAGAGGTCACTCACTGGAGCCTTGACTCATCTAAAGCCTCAGAGTTGATGAGAGAATTGGTTTTCTTAAAAGCAATTATTGCAGGAGTTTGGTGGGGGACGGTGACTCAGTACTTAAAGACACTTGCTCTGAATCCTGCCTGCCATGCATGTCTGACTCCATACTACCACATATAGCCCTGTACATAGTGGTGCATGTATCTGTAACCGAAACATGACTATGGCAATGGGAGGGAAAGCCAGGAGAATCGGGAAGCTGGAGGGGCAGCTAGACTGGTGCAGAGGAAAGGACAAAAAAGACAGTAACAAGGAAAACCCTGTCTCCAGCAAACTGGAGGTGAGGACAAGCCATCAGTCCTTGACATTCGTGCTGTGTGCTATGGTGTCCACACGCACATAAACACACCCATATACACCCATACACATACCCATACACCCCCACACCCATAAACACACATACACATACATAAACAAACATACCCATACACACAGTCATAAACACACACCCACACACATACCCATAAACACCCACACACATACACCCATACACACACACACACACACACACACACACACACACACACACACACCATACATATCCATGGAATGTGCTGGTGCACTCAAACACCATACAAACACCCATGAATACACACCCAATTAAATGTAATTATTACAAATAAATCTGACAAAATAAATGTCCTACTTGTATTGAAATCTAAAAACCCGTCTTTTCATTCCTCATTTTGTAATCTAATAGCTCTACAAGTTTAACAGCACACTTTCCCATTCTATCTTGGGAACAGAAATTTCCACTCATAGGTTCATGTCACGCTTTTCAAAGGAAAAGGTTGAGTGCAGTTAGAGTTTTACATAAGCAGGTGGGACCCTGAAGTGTTAACGAAAATTCTGAAGATATCACATTCTGGTTTCATTTCATCTAACATGCATTTTTAAAGTATGGCTATAAAGTATTACTAGCATTTTTTTCAGGCTTCAAAACAAAGCTAATTTTGTCTTGTGTGTGTTCTTTTAGGAATTTTAAAGACACTAACATGTTAATCTAAACCTCTTTCAATATCATACAGTCATAGAAGTCAGGTTATTTTTAAGTTGATATTATATGTTGTTAAACACTAGACAAAAGGTATTTATTAAAAATTGAATTGAGGAGCTGGTGAGATTGCTCAGTGATTAAAGGCACTTGTTTGCAAAGCATGATGGCTCAAATTTGATTAGTATGCAAGTAAAATCAGGTGCACAAAGTGGTGGGCACATTTGGAGTTCATTTGTAGTGATAAGACTCCTTGGCATTCCCATTCTCTCTCTCTCTCTCTCTCTGTATATATATCTTTTTCACTCCCCCTCTCTCTTCCTTTCCTTGCAAATAAATAAAAATATTTAAAATATTAAAAATGAAATCAAGGACTGTTGAAATATAAATTAATAAATGATGAAAGAATTTTGTAGTTATTAAATTAAAGGATGAAGGGATTAAACATCTTATGAAGCAGTTAATGGTGTTGCTTATGCAAGTCTCATTCTTCTACGAATTATTAATTTATTTTCAAATAAGGAAAATATGGGTATTAATTAATTTTTATGAAATGTTTGATGACATTATTAGAAGTAGTGTTCATCAGTATTATTATAATTTCATTTAATCAATGTGATTACAACTTTCTTAGACTGACGTAGCCAGAATATCACTTAAAAAAAAACACTTTTTGTGTAACTTATTTTAGGTTGGTCTGTGTTAACAAGAAATAATGTAAGTCATAAAGATTGTTGAGATTTCCATAAGAATTCTAGGTAATATTAATTATATGCAAAAACAAATAAGTCAATCTGATCTATTTATAAGTATTTTTTAATTATTTATCTATATGAGAGAGATGTGTTGGAGAAAGGAGAAAGAGAGTGGCAGACATAATGGATGTCTCCTGTCACATCAAACTTTAAGCCAATATAGCTTTCTTTACATGGGAACTGGAGAATTAAAGCCAGGTCAACAGGTTTTGCATATAATTGTCTTTAACCAGTGAATCATCTCTTCCACCCCTCTAAGTATTTTCATATAATGCTCAGCTACAAAAAAAGCTAACTAAAATAATAAACCTAGGAGTAATACTGTATAATGCTATATTATTTTTTAAGTTTTCAAATTCATCTGAAGACAGTACTAAATTTTGGCAAACCTTTTGATGTAGGAAAGGAGAAGATCGGGTACATGTTTTATAAATGAGAAAACACAGGACTATTAGATAGTCCTAAGAACCAGGGTTTATAAGTGGTTACAATAAGGCAACCCCATGCTGAAATTCCCACATCCATAATGTTGCAGTCAGCTGCTCTTTGCAGCTACAAAGAACCAGAACAAAAACTGCTTGCAGAGGAAAGGGTTTATTTTGGCTTACAGATTTGAGAGGAAGTTCCATGACGGCAGGAGAAATGGTGGCGTGAGCAGAGACTGGACATCACCTCCTGGCCAAGATCAGATGGACAAAGCAACAGGAAAGAGTGCCACACTGGCAAGGGGAAGCTGGCTATAAAATTACCCTGTCCCCAAAACATAGCTCCAACAAGGTTCCAATACTTAAATTGTCATCAGCTGGGGATTAAGCATTCACAACATACAAATTAATGGGGGAGAATCTGAATCAGACTACCTGATTCTGCCCCTGAACTCAACAAACTGAAAACCATACATGATGCAAAATGTAATGCACCCATCCCAACTCCAAAAGTTCACATAATTTTTATAATCTCAGTGGTCCAAGGCCTTTTAACTGAGCTGTAATATAAAAACAAACAAAAACCATGACACAGAATAAACATTCACACTGCAAAAGATGGCATTAACATAGCAAAGATTGAACCAATCCAAAATTTAAAACAAACAGGGCAACATCAAACTTTATAACTCCAACTCTGACAACTCTAACCAATAAAGAGTGTCTGGAGTTCCAATTTCACCCCCCACACCTACCCATCCCCACCCCCAGCCAGGCTACTCACACTCCTGGAAAACTTCATGTGGTTCTGGTAGCTCTCCTTGGCAGTGGAGTCCTGACATCGTCTCTGGGTCTCCATTGCAACCCACAGTTCATCTTCATGGCTCCATCAGACCTACAAGCCTGATCCACACTGCCCATGGCAATTTCCAAAAACCAAAACTGTTTTGCAAATTCAATGACTTTCTCTTTCCTGCATTTTGTTATATTCCAATAGTGCCAGGTGGGCTACCAACTTTTGAATCCAGGGAGGAATAAACTGACTTGGAAGAGCAAGAAACACTTTCAACATTCAGGCCCCTTATTTCAAGATTCCACATTCTTCCTGCTGTCCCAATGTAGATCACCTGCCCAATCTCAATGGTTGTCATCTCTCAAACAGTTGCAGCTGAATTAGCAACATTTTTTTTGCCCAAAAATCATTTCTTTCTGTGCCATCTCCACCTGCTTGCATCAGTCCACTCCTCAGTACCAATTTAACTGTTGCAGCCAGCTTTCTCATTTCTAGCATAAAGAATTTGACCAAAGCAAGCTTATTGAAGGGAAATATTTATTTTGTATTACAGACTTAAGGGGAAGCTCCATAAAGCAGGGGAAATGGTGACATGAGCAGAGGCTACACATCACCTCCTGACCAACATCAGGTGGAAAACAGAATTAGAAGACTTTTCCAAACACTTTCAAGGGGAAGCTGGCTATAATACCATAAGCCAGCCCCCAACAACACACCTCCAACAAGGCTCCAATTTCAAAATTGCCATGAACCGGAGAGCAAGCATTCAGAACATATAAGTTGAGGGAGACACTTAGGTTGAATCTTCATACAACATCAGTTCTCTTTGGAGCACAGATCTTTGTGAATATTGCAGTGACAATTTAAGCTTAATGATGGGAGTATGCATATGTGTACATGTATTGTGTATATATATACATGCCTATATGAAAGTTCTCTATGTTTATGATCATAAAGGATTATCATATATAATACTTTGCATGTTTATTAATAGTAGATCACCAAGACATTAATTTGGAGTCATCAGCAAACAGTAATAAACAAGATGAATTGTTGAACTCAAGAGAAGTTAAGATTGATTCATGGAATTGAGTGGCAGAGGGGGCGGAAAGAATGTAAGCGCCATGGTGGGGGAGAATATCCAGAGACATCATTCCCTCAGCAACAACACACAAAGTGGGAAGAAAAAAAAGAAGCACTGTCTATCTTGGGTGCAGTCCATAACCCCCTTACATATGGACAAATCCATTATGTGCACCATGGAAAGACCCTAGTGGGTAGGGGACAGAGTGGAGGGAAACGGGGACACCCTCACAAGAGTTGCTCATACAATGTATATACTCATAATAGAGGTGTTAATTAAAAAAGAAACAATTCAAAATAAATAAATAAATAAATAAAATAAACCACTTCTAACATGGAATGATGTTCTTTAAAATCTGATATTGGTAACGAGACCAAAACTTAAAAAAGATTCAAAGTTAAATTTTACTTGTGGCTCCTACTTAAGTTTTTTTTGTCAAATTAAAATATGGACTAGGGGAGCTAGGACTGGAGTCTTTCTTTATTCCCCTCTATCTCATTATCTCAAATATACTTTCTGGGACAGGTATAAACTTTTATTGTCCAAACTGAGAAAAACAAGTCCACAGATCTTCGTGTTGAACCAAAGTCCTTGAGTTGATCATTACAAATTGTGTTTACTCCAGTAGAAGATAAAACAGAAAGTTTCTAAGGCTGAAAGACCAGAGAAGCTCACTCTGGCACCAAAGCATTTCCAGGCGGTAGAGACAAGAGACTGCAGAGGAATCTGCCAAAGCCCACTTCCCTCACAGATACCACAGCATGGTGATGAAATTACTTTCTCTGAAGCTGTCCACACTATGAGGGTTTATTCCACTATTCAAGCTGGATTTTCCTAATACAAATCCCCACTCTTGTTGGGGTAATTTTCATCATGTCAAACATTAATTTCACACTTCTCATTTTCTTATGTTAAATGACTAGAGATACAACTTCTTTTCACTGCCTTAGACTAGACTTGCAAAGGTTGTGTTTGTAAATTTCACTTCCACTATGAAAATATTCTTTCCCCAATTCTAGCTTCTTTATCTAAAACTGAACAGCATTGAGTTTCCCTCATTATCTCGACGAGTCAACTTTGCAAATGGATAATTTGTTAATGACATAATTGCATCTTTAAAATTTTCTTTATTATCTGTAATCAGTAAATGATGTGTTTAATACATGACATTGTATTGATGTTGGAAGTAAGCCAGATACCAGACAGTAATTACTGAATGGATACAATGAAACTCTATCACTGCCCAATGGGTGTGCAAATAACCTAGGAATTACGTTAGAAATTCTCAATAGCTTAAAATGTTTCTTAGGGCATATTATAAACGAAATATTGTACATTGGCCTTTGCATACCAGTCATAAAATAACATTAGTTAAATGCAAATGAACAGAAGCAAATTAAGTCTTCAAAAAGAATAATTGTGAATCATAGGCAGAGGCTTTATAGATCATATTCTGTAAAATTTTAGGGATTGGATGTTTCCCAAATATTTCAAGATTTTTAATCTGTGCTTATTCTCTAGTTCATTTAGCACAAGGGCCCATTTCAAAGTCTATCCAGGAATTGCTATCTCTCATTCATGATACAGAATCCTCATGTCTGAAAAAAAAAAAAAAAAAAAACATGGCATGGAAGCTTCTACCTGCAGCCTTTCCATGAGGAACACTGACTCTCCTCACCAGATGCTTCTGTCTAGAGGAAAAAAAAAAAGTATCTGGAATTTTATTACCATTAGCATTGCTCTGTATAAGATGGTAATTATAAGGCTCCTCAAAGGCTTATCTACAATGTTTCTGCGGGTGTGGTCCCTTTCAAGGTCAAGTTGCTGTGGTAAGTGGGACAGAATATGTTGGCTCACTCTGAACACCATTGAGAGAGCGGCTGCACTCACAGCTAAAATTAATTAGGATCCTGTTCACACTACTTCGTCACACTGACATAAGAACTCTCCTTCAAACACATCTGTACTTCTTATTTTTGAATCAAATGAAAAGCTTTCGGCTTGCTAAGAGCTGTGCTGTTCACACAGCAGCCTGTGAGAAATCCTAGCAGGAACAGCACCCAGTCCCTGCGAAGCTGGCTGGCAGGCAGGCTAGACGGAGCAGGAGCAACAGAATTAATGGATGTTTTTGAAGCAGAGGAGATGTTGCAGGGCACAAGAAGGTCATTTCAGAAAGGACAAGCAATGAACAGGTTCAAGGAGGCGGAAAGGCAGCATTAGAGAGGTGAGAAAGAAAAACCATTGTGGCAACCAGAAGCTAGGGAGAGATGATGGAAAGGGAAGCCAGGGGGCAGCCATGATCAGTGTCCATCTGCCAGTCAATAATTTCTATAAGGAAGCTTTCACAGCAGGGACACAACACAGATCACATGACGAAAGCCTCAAAAGTCCACCATCTTGATTTTCATAGAGTATTTTCAAATTCCTTCTGGATGAGTAGAACATTTCTTATGATCTTTGGCAAGAAATAAAACTCACAGTATGATCACATCACAAGTTCATTATCTTCATACTTCAGAGAAATACCTCTATCAACTTTAAAACTATGAAAAAAATCACAGAAACATTTATAAATGTTCTATCATGTTTTGGGGAAAATCTTTGTAATAAAATGTTATCTAAGAAACTTTAAGGCTGGGAGTGTGGGTCAATGGCTAAAGTGATTGCTGAGCATGTATAAGAACTTGAGTTTGGGTTCCAACACTCACACGAAAATCACAGGAGTGGTAGTAATGCTCCTATCACACCAGTGCTTGAGAGGCTGTGACTGGAAAATCCCTGGCCAAGCTCACTAGGGAAACGAGCTAAATCTGTCAATTCTGAGTTCAGTAGGACACTCTGTGCCAAACAAAAAGGTTGGAAATGATGGAGGAAGACATCCAGCATTGATTTCTGACCCCCCCACATCACACACTTGTGCACACACAGATCTGAAAACACACACATGCATACCACACACATGTCCACGTATAAAAATTTCCGAGTGACAACAAAAAAGAAATACACTATATGGTCGTGGCAACATTGGCTTATAATTTTTGAAAAGAGAAGCATTGCAGTGTCATTGTTCAAAACATGGGTCACGCTGAACTTAGACAAAACCCTCGGACGCATCAATGCTTGCTTATGTGACATTCAGCTAGTTAACTTAGCTACTCAGTTGCTCCAATGTAAAACGAGGGTAAAAGTGTACATCATTTGGTCATTGAGAAGATGAAGGAGTTAATACTAGCAAAGCATGTGGAATGGCATTCAGCTCTTACATGATATGGGTCATTAATAAACTTGTCATCCAACCCACATGATTCTGCCTTGATTCTGTTATTTGCAATAGTAATGAACAAATCTCGTATGTGCTTGCATGTAGGAATATGTATATAATAGCAATGTGCTGTCTAGGGATTACGTATAAAACACTGTAAGTAATGGCATTGCTTTGAGTCGGGCTTATATGTGAGTTTTTATGAAATGATTGAACTTACCATCCTTTTCTTTTGATGATATAAAAAACCTAAAAACCCATTGCTCAAGTCATTCATTATCAGTCTCCAGAGCAATAGGAAAGGCCGCAGTCCGACTTACTACGCAAATTCTTGGTATGAGAATAGTGAATTTAAATGGCACAATATGGATAAGACAGATAAAGGGGAGAGCACTGCTGCAGGCCATCTTAATTCACTTTTTCCTTTGAATTAAATCCTTGAGTGAGAAAGTAGAAGACGTGATGATTGGGAAATCATCCCCAGTTACAGTGTCAACCCACTAAAAGATGGCCATGCAGAATTCCTACCTGAAACTGTAGAAATCTTTGTGGGGCTGCTCAAAACTGATGCCTAGAATTCTGATGTAGTGTCATTTTCCTTACTAGGAAAATCCTAAAACCCATGTTTCTGCCGGATAGCAACTATTGCATTTTGAATACGACTATGCTTGCAAAGGCCATTTACAGCTATGTTCATTTGCATGTGGGGGTCCTCTGCCTATTACGAATGGGGTCTCCTATGATAAGTAACATTGATGTGGAATACTGAGGAATACTAAACCATGCTCCTACTTGAGTCACTGGGTAAATAGGCACGTTAGAAGTCTTTGTTGGCTTCTACTAGCTTGGTGGTCAGAGCCTTCGGTATATAAGAGCTGATGAAATGAGGAGATAGAATAACTGTGTAAGTACTTGGAGAAGTTATGTTTATTGGTAGGACCTGAGAGAGTCCCAAGGGAGTGTGGGAAATGAACAGATGATGGTTAAGTGGATAAGAGTGCTTTCCAAGCGAACATGAGGGCCGTAGAGGACCTGATTCCCCTGGAGCTTGATTCCCCAGCATTCCTGCAAACAGCTAACATGGCGAAGTGTACCTGTAACCCCAGTCATGTGGAGAGCAGAGGCCCTGAGATTGCTTGAGCTCACAGGTCAGCCAGAGGTTACCAAAAGTAAAACTTTGAAATAAGATATAAAAGGATACCTGGAAATAAAATGTAGTAACATCATTGAGAACTAAGGATAGGCGCATAGCCATTAAGCATGTGTGTCTTATTAAGAACCAAAGACTGCACTAATTTTTTCTAAGACATGAGGGAAATAAAAGTAGGTCTGTTACTATGTTTCAGCAAAAAGAACACATGGAAAGTTCTACCACATAATTGCAGACCATGGGTCAGTATTTTAAGTAAGCAACTGAGAGCATCCTGCTCTCAGGCCATTGTGAGAACTGGCTCCCATTTAATCACTGATGGGTTTAGCTACAACTGTCACCCTACAGATCCCAGTGTGGGATCTCAGCCTGCCACAGACTGTCTTCAGAAGCCAGGCATGTCAGTCCTATAAACTGATGAGGTAAGTAGTGATTAAGGCTAAGTGGATCTTGTTAATTCAGCAACACTTTAAAATAATTGAACATGAATAAAATGGCAAATTATAATCAAAGTCCTTTGGGAATTCATTTGAAAGCTACATAATGCTACATGAGTTCATCATGGCTAATACTATTATAATTAATATTAAATGATAAAACAATGACTGGCTTCTTACTCTCAGTTCATACCAGCAAAGACATGCCCTGGCTTTTGACACTGGAGGGTCGGGGACAAAGGCGCTGAAGACCAAAACCAATCATTTCGTTTCTTTAACACTCAGCATTTTCCTTTTGAATTGCTTGGTTGGCTTATTAGGTATTTGGACCAGAACATTTTCCATTATGTTCTCATGTTCAGAATGAATAGAGACCATGGCAATAATCTCCTCAAGTGAGTTCTAAGGGTTTGAAGTCCAAAATGTACAAGACACAATAACATGTTTGCTTTGAGAGCTTTTGAGATGTAAGTACTGACCTTCGTGTTTCCAATAATGCCTGATAATTGAATGTAGACATTGCCGATTGGAAAATGAGGTGCTTGTAAGGCAAGAATCATACTCAGCTAGCTCTTGTAATTGAGGGGCACAGTGTATCGGAGATTGTATACCCTGCTTCAAAGAACCTCAATAATCATAAACAGTGGGAGATTCCCACTTTCCATTGTGAGGGCAGTGCAATTCTTGCTGGAGGTCACAAGGAATAGAAATAAGGAAACAAAGCGACACTGAGAGTGTTTGTGTGGCATTACCCCTGGGAAATGGGTGGTGACACCCCACTCGTGAACTTGGAATGAGACACCTGCAATGGTGATGTGAGTGCACTAATTTTTCTTTCATATTATCTGCCTGCAAATTTCAATGTAAAGCTATGAGTTCCCCATGCCTGATGCATGTAACATTTTATTATATTTTTGTTTGTCTCCCCCCAATTCTCATGAAGAGCTGCACTCACTTCTGCTAGGACCATAGCAATTTCATTACTACCCTGACCGTAGTAAGTACACTGTTTGCTCAAATGCATTTTTCTGAGGTTTTATTAAGGCCAGAATAGCAAGTCCTAACTGTAAAGAGAGATGACATTTGACAACATGTTGTTACTGTTTCTTATTGAGACCTGGTCTGACAATATAGCTCCCAGATGGACAGGCATTCACTGTGTAGCCCAGGTTGGCCTGAACTCTGTGATGATCCTCCTGCCTCAGCTTCCCAAACACTGAGATTACAGGCATGCAGCATACCTGACTGACAGACATTGTTTTTCTTAAAGTACAAGCACCTATAAGAGTGAGTTAAGCATATAAGCATTGAATGAAAGCATAATTTTTTCTCTACTCTTGAAAAATATATTTATTGTCAATAATTTAGATACAGTGCATGAGTAAATCTTGTGATGGTACCCCTATTTCCCTCCTTCCTGTCTCCAACTGACTGGGGACCCTCCTCAGAGAGCATACTGGATCAGTCCATGGGGTAGGGGGGTATGAATTGCACAAGAGGTAGCAGGTTTCTTTTCTCCTTTATATGTTGTTGCTGAAGGGGGGCAGTGACTCTGGATATTCTCCCCCACCATGGCTCTTACATTCTTTCTGCCACCTCAGTTCCCTGAGTCATAGTGGGTAAGTTTTAAGTCTGCTTTATTGTTGAGATCTTAAGTGTCTCTGGACTTCTGCTTTGGGTTGTGTTGGGTATCTTTGGTATCTGTCTCCATGGTCATTTCATGGGTTGTCTGACTTGCTGTGGAGGTAGGTCTCTTGTTTATCACACCACTTACTTTCTCATAGATTTCACTTGGCCCCTATATGATAGGTACATCTCCTGCCAGAATGTACAGAATGTAGCGGTTCCATGGTGTAGTGGTTATCACATCTGCTTTACAATTAAGAAAAAATCAAATGCAAAAGTAAAAATTATTACAAGTGGGGGTATTTTTGAGAGCTAGGAAGTAAGGAGCCTGTTCACCTGCCCTCATGAAAAACCTGGTGAGTTTTGTGTATATAGGAGTGAAAATGGCCTCAGTTCTTCAACATGGAAACTGACAGGGTACAGTGATTTGTTTGTTTAATGACTGTGATTTACCACTTCCCTGTGAGTCATCTATTACTGTGACATTTTTAGGTCAAGAGAACTAAGTCCTCAGTTCAAATACAGGTCACTGTCCTTCCGTGAACCATGGTAATGGATCTCACCCATTCAGCGATTTCAAACCTCGAGATATTAATAGCCGATTCAGCCATGTGTCTCATCTTCCATCCACATCCTTTTTGCTGAATGGACTTTATGTTATTCCTCTCCTCTGGCATGTCAAATGGTTCTGCTTTCATTTCACCTGAAATGGCTGCACTTGGACGGGTTCACTTTAAGGTAACTTTTCCTCAGCTACCATCTGTGTCTCCTAGAGAATCTGGCAGAAGGATTGTAAGAGTCACAAGGTGAGAGGGAATATTCAGAGGCACTGCCCGCCCCCTTAGTGACTGCTGCTTAGCCCCTAACCCACAACTCCATGGTGAATAGCAGCCATCCCACTGTGGGGGGTCCCTCAGTGGAATGGGGGTCGGGTACCAACACACGATGTGTACATAGGAAGTTTTCACTTCCAAAAATTCAACACAGGAATTCTGTGTGTCTGCCAGTTTCTATTTACCCGGGTTCTGAAAAAGAATTCTAAGGACAAAGCAAGGGCCATTGTAGTGGATTTTATCATATGGTGGGTCCTGCCTGGCACTGGACTGGGTGAAAAGCTCCTTTGAGTGCAAACCACAGCTCTGGCTGTAAGCACTGTGAATATCGACCACTCCTCACTCTTTTGATGATCTAAGCTCTGAACCTTTGCTTTTTTTTAAAAAAAAAAAAATGGGGTCTTTGACCTCTTCAGAAGTATCCTGCATTAATTGGGTGATAGTTCTGAGTCGTTAACACCATAGGTTATTTTTAGGAAGCACAATATCATGTTTCTTTTAATTATAGCAAGGATTTCACCTTCTGCCTTTTTTTTTGGGGGGGGGTTGAGGTTAGGGTCTCACTCTAGCCCAGGCTGACCTGGAATTCACTATGTAGTCTCAGGGTGGCCATGAACTCACGGCAATCCTCCTACCTCTGCCTCCCAAGTGCTGGGATTAAAGGCATGGTCCACCATGCCTGGCTCACCTGCCTTTATAGAACCTTGGGAGAAACATGGCTGAGCAAACACTGTGAATAAAATGGCTAGATAATCATAGTAATGAACTTGTCCTGGTCAAGCATGGAATACAGTCCTTCCCAGGAACTTTGCTGATGTCACATAAAAGAGTATATAGGGAAACCTTATCTTTTCATTAAACTCTCAACAAAAGGAATGAGAGTGAAAACTAATTTCAACTATATTTGTTCAAATGTTTCAGTATATTAGAAAAGACTCCATAGTGTGGGCATATATTTTGAAATACTTTTACTAGACTATTCCTTTGAAGCCTCTTAATCAGTGATAACAAATTAATAGATATTGTTCACATAAAACTTGTAAGTTTCATAGAGACGTTGTAAAATATTGCAACAAGCTGTAGAGACGTTTACAATTATATGCAAGGGAATAAGTACTTTCCTCTCCTCTCCCCTCCTTTCCCCTCCCCTCCTCTCCTCTCCTCCTCTTCCCTTCTCTTCCCCTCTCCTTCTCTCCTCTCTTCTCCCTTCCCCTTTCCTTTCCTAATGACTTGCTCAGAGTCAGCAAACAGAAAGCACTGCATTCCATCAAGCTGCTGAAAGCCATGATTTCAGCGATGACACCAAGACATCTGTCTTAGTTTCTCTGAATGGCTGTCATGAAGAAAGGGCAATAGGAAAGTAGACAAATGCCTGAGAAGAATTTCGAGGACTGAACACAACTCTAGGCCTGAGACCAAGTAGCCTGAGCATCTTCTCTAGCTCCTAGCCCTGGAAGACAAGCTTGTAGCCAGAGTGAGCAGAGACCTGTGCCTGGCAGCTCCAATAGCCATAGCCTCTGTTGGCACACGGCTACTTTCCAAGTAAGGCATTAAGGCTTGAGGGCTCACCAGGGAGCCCAGGGAGCTCCTCTTGAGCAGCAGAACCTGGGTTTCCATCACCACAGAAGCCCACACCTGTATTTGCTTAAAAAGATTTTCTCCTCAAATGTGAAGATCCTTTGGCCTCCTCCCTCCCACACTCATATTTCAATCTATTTAATTCCAGGCCAATCTAGTGCCTACAACATAATTTTTGCCCAACGAACCTTATAGCACACTGGTCAGGTTGCATAAGAGAAAGCAGCAAAGTGGGACTTGTCTTATATCCATTTTGTAGGAGGCTGGGAACAAATGAAATATTAAAAGCAAGTATACACAGTCTCTCTGCCTTGATTCATTATGCTTCATGAAAAACATGTGTACTAGAAACCCAGTAGAGCTATAGATTCAGAGACCAGAAAGAGGCTTTTTCTTGGTATAAAGTTAAAAACACAAATGCATGCAAATACACACACGTATAACATATTTTCAATCTCATTTGACCTCATGTGTGGGTATGATTTCAAGATTCCCTTAGTATTTTCTTTCTTTTCTAATATTTTATTTTCTTAATACATGAATACTTTGTTGAAAATGAGTAATATATACAAGGAAACAGGAGGAAACATGGTCACGATATTTAAAATATCTACTGATTTGGAATATGGATCACTTTAGTATTTTGTACATTTTCTTTAATGCTGAACTCCCTCAGTGTTTACGTGTGTATATGTGTGGTGTGTTCACATGCATGTAGGTCCATATAAATGTGAGTGTGTATGGAGACCTGATGTCGGCATCACAGAAGCCAGAACTCACAGATTGAGGTAGGTCAGCTTGTTAACACTCAGGAATCCTCCCCAGCCCTGACATCTGTGCTGGCTCTGCAAACATGTTTACAGTGGTGCCTTTAATCCCAGAACTCGGGATGCAGAGGGGGGGGATCGCCTAAGTTCAAGGTCAACCTGAGACTACATAGTGAATTCCAGGTCAGCCTGGGCTAGAGAGAGACCCTAACTCTAAAATCAGAGCAAAAAAGAAAAGAAACACAGCAAAACAAAAACAACCAAGTGGTCTTCCTGACCCATCATCTCACTGGTATTCACACCCTCACCCACATTAAGAACACTAAGAATGCAGGAATTTCCCCATTTCATCATACATAAGTGTCACCTCATGTATATTATAATTTGTTTGTGAAACTAGCTATGGTTATTTTTTCTAGATTTTTTTAAATTTAGCCTTCTATGTCTATTTCTAAATAAGGACAAAATGTAACCGCTCATTTCCACCACTTTGCAAATAGTAACTCCTGTGCAGATAAACATGGATGTACTCATGAGGTACAGCTGCTGGCCAGCCAGCCACAGCAAGTGATGTTTGAAATAGTTCTTCATGGGCTTATGAACAAAATTCTGAATGTGTATACCAAACATGCGGCCTGTGGGGTCAAGGTCTAATGAGCACAGATACTGTAAAGGCAAAGTCAGAAAGTGTGAGTTTACTTGAGAACTGTATTTGGTCTTTATATATAGCTGTAAGGATCAGGCAAGGTGCTCATATATGCTGTATAAATCGGTGGGTCGCAGACATGGGCTGCTAAGCATATACACTTAGAACAGTGTTATTTCTTTTCTTTCCCAATCTTGTATTACAATTTCCATTTTTCAAATTCCAAGACTGAGGTTCAAAGGCATGAGTCCCTTGACTCGGTCACCACCGTGACCACTCTGGGCTGCGGGAGGCCGGCTCTGTCAGGGTAATGCCAACCACAGGGTGTTTGGGCTGATCTATAACATCACCTGAGGGCAACACAAGCTGGCTACGGGAGTTCTCGTCTTCAGGGTCTTTGATCCTTGGGATTTTCTCATGCTGCACTGATTTCCTGGCAGGCAAGAACAATTAGGTTCCCGTGAAATTCCCTGGCAACTGGCCATCTCTCATGAATGGTGATGACGTAAACCCCTCCAAGACCGTCACAAAAGACATACTGGGTTAAGGCTAATCTGTTCTTTTAATAGTTACTTCTGGAAGCAGACGAGAAGCAGCCGTCATTTAAATTTGGCCTGATTTCCCTGATGCTTATTGCTCATAATTCTGTTTTTCTCCAGATGTCAACATATTCTTCTCTGTGATACTGATTTTTCATTTGCCAGTTATCGATGTCAGCATGCTAAGACGATTATCTTTTGGATTCTTTATTTGTACATTGATTCCACTGGAATGTAAGCTCCCCGTGGGCAAGAAATCCATGTGCAGGTAGCTTTAGATCCATCAGAGGCATTGGTGTTGGTAGAAACAGTGTCCAATCAGTACTTCCGGACAAAATAGATAAGAGCAAATTGCACCTATAATCTCATGTGGTGTCAAGGGTATTAAAGAAAATCCATAAGCTATTTTGCATGAATTAGAACATAAAATAATAAAAGCCAGTTCTTCTCTTTCCATGTAGAGACCGTGTAAGTGGAAACTTTGAATTCTAGAATCATCTAACTATGGGTTTGTATCACTGGATGACTCCCAGTCGCTTTATGTATGTTAAATTCAAACAAAGCAAATCACATTTAAAACAACAATATCTTTTTTAAAAAGTCTGATACTAAAAATCTTCTTACATTTTTTCAATTAAAAATAGTCCTGTGAATAACCCTCTTTTTATCATCTGCTTCACCTCTCCAGTCTGTGTGCTTCATTAATTGACAATTTGTTATCCTATTTTTAATCACTCCGTAAGAGATGGAATTAATTTTTCCTAAGTCTTCTTTCACGTTTTGGCTAAACACATACATTTTAATGATTTTAAAAATATGGTCCCTGTGAGTCATTTTTCTGTCTTGTGAGCTGAATCTTAGGTGGACATTTTTATGGGCCTGGCAGGCATTTTGGTTTGTCTTGTTCATGTTCTAAACTGTCTTTTTCCTTTTCATCTGAGCAACTGCAACCCACATAGTCATGGACATGAAGTGTTTAAGAAGTCCTGTCTAGAACTCCTACTGCCTGGGGAATGGTAAATGATATTATGTGAAGTGTCATGGTACTGTGCAAATAGGGAATTCATTCTCAATTCAGACTCCAAGCAGGAAGAGATTCTTTCCTGCCAAAGGGGGTTCATCACCCCTCATTAATAGAGTTTCAAAGAAGACTCGGCCAGCCGGGGAAGAAAGGGCGGTAGCTAGCATGGGGGATGCTGAACCCGTATCTGGCACTGAGAAGAGAGGACAGGGCGGCAGTGCACACGAGTAGCCAGTCAGGTTGACAAGTCAATAGTGAGCTCTCAAATTCATTGAATAAGCTGAAAAGCAGAGACTTAAGTGTCCAACATGCGAAATCGGTCAGCTCAACTCAGATCTCAGACTAGAGCTGAGATCCAAGATCCGGAGGGCACACTTTTCAAATGCAAGACCCAGGAAGCATCCAAGGGACTTGCAGGCACTCAGTGGTGGGCATCCCTTGAGTTTTAGTGAGCAAATGCCAGGCCATAATGATTACAAACAAACATCTATTATTAGCTGTCAGGAGAGATGGCTCAGTGGTTAAGAGTACTTGCTACTTAACCATGAGGGCCTCACAGGGTAAAGAGCACCATGATTTGACTCCTCAGAACCCACATAAAAAGCTTGGCCTAGAGTCCCACATGTCTGTTACCCCAGTTCACAGAGGGGTGAAGGAGAGAACCATGATTGCTCACTGACCTAAAGCAGCAGCTCTAGGTTGAGGGAAAGGCCCTGTGTCAAGTAAACTCATGGCTGAGCAATCGAAAAAGGCCTCAGAGTTCCCCACTGACCCCCATATACATGGAATGGTGCACACACTTTCCATTCCATACCCCACGCAGAAATTATTTATGGTACAGAGATGACAATTAAAAACGTTCCCATCAGTATTCTACATAGACTTCTGAATGGGGTAGCAGATGCTAACTTCATGGTATGAGGATTATTTGGTTGGGTAATATCAAGTCTTGGTTAGAAAGCTTGGCATTGCAGAAACATTTCCACACACTTTCTGGAGGGAGTTTCAGGCACATTTTTATTGGGGGCTCTGAGTAGCTACTGGTAAAGCAAGTCTGTGATGGCATTTGGGCTCTTGCGTTTCTCACTCACTGTCCCTCCTCTGTCAGTCAGTAGATGACCTTGAGTGGCTCAGCCTGAGGTTATGAAATCTTGCACAAAAGTAGAAGTATGATGAAACATTCTCAGGAATCCTTCTCATCTCAGGGAATCACTTCTCCCCAATCAAGCCCCCTGTGGGCTGGCTCGTTAAGTCTCCGTATCTTCTACATCCTGGGGGTAATTTCTATTACTGGATCTCCTATGCATATTTTCGGTGAGATGAATTGGCCATTTGATTTTGCAGTGGAAAAATACAAGTTCAAATGCCTGGTCTTGAGAAGACAACGGGCGTCATGTGTGTTGGCATCCCTTGTGTCTGCAAGATGACTGTTGTGTTTCTCAAGCAAGGAGAGAGGAGGGTAACATATGGATATATCGCCGGGCTGCCCATGCCATCCCTGAAATTGCCAGACCACGTTTAAGGTGCAGCAGATGGCCAGAGCAGCAGGATGTGCCAAATGACGCACTCCAGCGCCCTTCCACAGGGGCCTGCTCTCTAGCAGGAGCAGAGTGTGAGGACGTGCAGAAGGCTTTCACAAAGACGGATTAGCTGAGAGCTCTTCAGATGGTGCCATCCGGATCATCGTATAGGGTGGATGATTTACCTCTTCTGTGCACTGGCAAATCAACATCGAATTTAAAAAGGAAAAAAAAAAACCTAATGGAAGTTTCCAAAATATGAACTTTTTTTTCCCTCAGTTGGAGGAAAAAACAAAAAGCTACTTTGATGCTTTTGTCCTTCATGACAAGAGAGAAAGCGAACTGAGTTTCCCGTCATTGCTGAGGTCTTGCATTCCCGCTAGATTACAAGACAAGAGGACTCTGCTCATCTCCCATAACTACCCTTTACTGGTCACCGTATCTGTCCTCTGAGCTTTGCGCCTTCTCATAGACTCTGCTCTTGCTGTTGAAAATCTTTCTATTCTAATCAGTGATTAAGAGTTATTACATATTCTCACCCCTTTCAGCTGGTTTTCCAAGACAAAGATTGCCCTCCTCAATACTTCTTGCCACACTCAACTGTTTGGCTTGTGTCTCCTTGGGACAGTAACTTAGTTTGGTTGTTGTTATTATTTTCTAACTTCAAGTGGAGAATGGATATATATTCTTATGAGAAGAAAGTTTGGCACATGAAGCAGATAGGCATAGAATTTTAAAATCTATGGAAGTCAATAGTCTTGCTTAGGCTTTGAAGTCAATCGTGGGCCAAGGGGAGTGAGGGAGCCTCCTCTCCAAACCAAGGAGTCTTCTGTTAAGTGGCGGAGTGGACATGAACATCCAGGGAGACTTGGGAGGGCAAGAAGCCCATGCTCTTTTCTTACTCTGATAAAGCCAGGACAAACCCTTGACTTCACCGTAGCTCTCTCCTTGCGGTTGCTCCATAGAGTAGAGGGACAAGGCCAGCCGTGTTTACCACCAAGCTGCTCACCCTCCAGTCTTACCCCTGTATTATTGCACAGGAGATTGCCTTCCTTAGCAATTCCATAAGCTGCTTCTTCCTTTGTAGAGCATACATTGGATTCAGAAACTCATTGTGGGTTGCCATCATAATGCTGCAGAAAGTCATTATTTTGTTTTGAATCAAATTTGAAATCCTTCCTTGGAATGAGCCCCGGATCAGTTCAAGCCAACTGGCTTAGTGTCTCCCTCACCCAGTCATTCCACACAACTCTTTTCCAAACTCTGCCATATTCTTGGAATGCTCTCTCTTCCTATCTGCCAAGTTATCTCTCTTTCATCATCCAAATAGCTCACGCAATCCCACCTCCTCCTCACAATCTTCCAGAACTATTTGGGAAAGGACTAATAGCTTCTCTCTGCACCATCCGGTGTGAGCATTAGCCCCTTAAGTCTCTCTCTCTCTCTCTCTCTCTCTCTCTCTCTCTCTCTCTCTCTTTCTCTCTCTCTCACACACATTCTCTCTCTTTCTCTCTCTCTCTCTCTCTTCACTGCTCTCACAATGTCCTCATTCTTGAAGTGGACACCATGAAACCAGACAACTCTGAGTGGAATTGTTCAATCAACTTCTGATTCCTTTATTGCTTCTCTATACGTTCATTGTCTTTACATTCATATATCTTTAGTCTCCTAGTTTGATTCTACAGATCCAAGGCTACAACTACAAACCTCTCTGTTCAGTGTAATGCCATGGAGAAACAGATAACAATGAGATTTTATAGGTTTGATATTTTAATGTGCAAAGTATAAGGAACATATTTAATATTTTAGCAATCCTTCAGGACCCTTGGAGGATTATTACCCTTGAGCCAGGATGCCAATTTCTAGGTCAGGGGTTTCTTTCCCCAGATGACAGTTCTGTAGCTGCTGGGGTGGGTAACCATGGACTGTGCAGAAGAGAGCTAACCAGACACCCTCAGTACTGAGAGAGATCATGACACATCTTCAGTTGGAGAGAGTTCTACAGGAGACACAGAATAACATAGAGCAACAGGATGCAGGGGCATCCCTTCTTGATAGAAGGCTAAAGCCAGCTGTGCTAGAAGGAACCAGGGTACCACCTTGCTCTACTATGCGCCTCCCCCAGAGTGGGTGCTTCTGTGGATGGACCCTAGGAGAAATGGCCTCATCTATTTAAAGAGCAGTAATGGAAGTTATGATGGAGATCCTGCCTCCTTACTGACCAGTGTGAAAAAGTCGGTGGCTCACAACATCTTCTGGGGACAGACAGAAGGTTAGAAAGCAGCGTGTGATGGAACAAGATGTGTCTGTGTTTGTCACCGAATAATCAAAAAGGAAAAATATCCTATCAGCTGAACAGGCTACACAATTTGCAGAGCCCAGTACAAGATCAAAACACAGGGAACCTTGTTCAAAAATTATTAAGAACCTCAAGACAGTAAAGTGCTCATCCAAGCTGGAGCCCTTCTAAGCTGAGGATCCTGCATGGCTGTCCAGGTTTCCTGCCCCTGGAGATGAACTTGGCCTACAGACATGATTACTGTAACTAATTCTTGCCAGAACATCAAGTGTATAGACCCAATCTAAAATTTGGACAAAATACCCCCCTTCAAAACAGACCATTGCTTCAGTAAGGTTCATTTTGGTTTTGAAATCACATTTCCTAAATGTTATACCAGAAAGTGTAATCTTGGGGAAAGAACAGCTCAGTCTTATTCATAGTGGTGGTATTTTGATTTCTCTAACAATAATCATATCTTAAGAAGTAACCACATTTTGCCTCTTGTGAAAAAAAAATGCTTGAACTTTCCGCTTGTTTATTTCTGTCATAAAGACAATAAAGTTCATCTATTGGGTTAATGGGCATTTACTGAGGTTATATATGTGAATTCTCTGGTAAATACTAGTTAGTCATTTCCTTGTTTTTGTCTTCTGTTTGCTAATTTCTGAAAACTATGGCTGTCATCTGATACAGGATAAGTAACCAAGTAGCTGTCTGTACAATGCTGATGGTCTGGACCTACCTCCTGGTTGACAATCCACAGAGAAATCAGACATAGGCCTGTAATTCCAGTGAGTTCAAGGGTAATGGAACATGATTCTGTCTCAAACTGTCAAGAAAGCATTCTCATACTTTGTGGGAGATCTAAGTTTATCTCCCAGCACCAAGCCAAATAAAACAGAACTAAGTCAAACAAACAAAAAAAAAATCCAAAGGAAAAAAATCCAGAGACAGTGCGGTCTGGATAGTCATCCAGTCTCTGTTTCTTCTTTAACACACTTTGTTTTTAACAGAAGAAATTATCCAAAGACATTGCAGACCTCCTAGCTGGGCAGAAACACAATGAGAGAAACCAACAAGAACCAGAGACATCTCTGGCTAGTTTGTCATTTGGAGAGGCAGCGATTGCACTAAAAACCTCCGTTTTCTACCAACCCATTTCATCCCAGGACAGAGGGATAAAGGGAAATGGAAAACAGGCCCTGTTCTTGCGCAAGCTGGATGCAGAGATGCTCTGTCTATTTGATCCAAACGGGGAGAAAACACTTTTTGTCAAACTGTCCGCTTTGATTACAGGTTCTGCCATCCTCACACATCATTTGCCTCTTTGCATTAATGCTCTGTCTACATTTTTTTATTCACTGTTCAGTGGCCAAAGCATTTCTTTCTGCAACAGATTTATTTAAATTTACTGAACTTTTAGGCAGACAGCTTACAAAAGCCGCTCTAATCTCTTCTTCTGTACCCATAACCAAGGATGCACAGTACACAAAGAATAACAAAACTACGAGGAGGATTAAGGGAATTTCGTGGCACACTGAATAAAGCATGGCTAGCATTATGCTTTACAAATAATGGCTTTTCTGTCTCGTGGGCAAGGAGAAATAACTTTTCCAACACATAATAAATTTATTAGCCTTTCCGACCTCATCATTCCTACCTTAACTTAGATACGCCATCAAAGACGAGAACATCTGTCTGACAGCAATATATTCAGAGCAGGATTTTTACCCTTCTGTTGGCTGCTGCTCCAAAGTTATTGCACGAGCGCCACCTGGTGGCAGTCCCGTAGGTTGCTCATGTCACATCACTTGGATCTTTTCGCTAACAGACTTGTTCATAGAAATAAATGTTTTAAAGACCAACTTAAAGTTTGTGGTGTCTTGCATACCTCGAGATGATAAATGGCGGCCTTGGTTAAATATATCCATATTTTCCTTCTTTTTCACTTATTTTCTGAATGCAATGAACTTCATTTCCCTTTGTCCTTTCTTATTCCAGCTGGCTCTAATTCCTTCAGGAGGGAACTCATTCTGTAGTTCCTCCAGAAGGGCTTACAGACCCTGTGTTCTTTGAGGTCTCAGTAAATAAAGATGACACACTGGAACGGGATCGTTGGATAAGTGTTTAAGCTCAAGAGGGCACCATCAGAAAAGTGGGCAGGTTATAGTGTAGCCACACTTTCAGAATCCCAAGCTCACACACATGTAACCTTGTCCCAGTGGTTCTGAGGGGCTGCAGGGGACATGTGGATCCTATGGAAAGACCCACGCATTAAACCAGAGAATGAAGAAACCCTTCCAAGTTCATCTCTGAGGACATGGCCAGTGAGATAAAGTGGTTGATAGGATGGGAAGAAGCCAAGAGACAGCACCCAGGACTGACCCAAGTGTGCTATTCTCTCGTTCACTGTTCAATGGCCAAAGCAAAACTTTCTGCCTCATATTTATCTGTTTATCAGAGCTGCTTGATAAGATTGAATGAATAGATACAAGACGGAAAGATGACTCCACAATTCTGAAAGACTGGATAGATTTCCTATGATATGTGACTGATTCTTGCCTGTCAGACAGACATGTCTCCATTCTTAGCTTCCTTCACTACCTACTCTAACGTGGTTCAATCACTGCATTTTCCCTCTGGCTTTCAGCTTCTCTCAAGGGTGTACCGATGACAACTCTGCCTGAGGTTCCTGTTACCATTTATCACTTATCACGAACAAGACATCAAACATTCACCCTGATAAATTAATGCTAATTAAAGTCTGCCATGTCTCATCTCTCAGTTTTTGAAGGCCATCTCGGAAATTTTATTGAGTCCACTCTCTCTAGCTTCTATCTTGGGAAATTAGCATGTCATTGAAGGCACCCTGGCTAATGAAATCGAGAAAGGGATGCACAATGTTCAGTCCTGTAGCAAGCATGAGCACTGCTTGGGGGAGGGATTGTTTTCAGGCTGCTCCGACATTCCTAGAGAGAGTACCAGCTAAGCAGAGATGCAGAGGTGGGTTAGTGCATGCCACCCCATTGGGGGGAAGGAGTTATAGAAAAGCTTCTACAAAGTCAAAGCCAACTTTCACATATTTCTCAGAACAACTCACATACTTCTGACATGCAGATGCAGTAACCTGAACGATGAACTTTTATTTCAAATATTATGGCTTTTTTAATGTAATGATATTTCCTAATTTTTAGCCACATTGTGAATTTGCCCACAATTTGGTCTAACAAAATCCCTTTATTTGCTTGTTGTTTAGTTGATTCAGCTTTGCTAAGGAAGCATCCATGAGGGTTATCAGGGCAGCATTATTCTAAATTATACCACATTCCCCTTTCTGCGATCACACATCTCTAAGTAAAAAAGCAATGCTGGATATGGAATAAGTTGAGAAATTATTAGGCGGTGATATTATATTTCATATAATAAGACATTTTAGGTCAGCAAGAAATTTTATAAAATTGATAGTACTCTAGTGTTTTAAGAAATGGTTATTCATATCTCTCATTGTATAAATGCAAAGAGAAATCCGGGCTCTGTCCCATTCCAGAAACACGGACTGAGTAACGCAGATCTACAGACATGCTTCTGGTCTTATGAGTGTTCATCCAGCGATGGGGATGGTAAAGAAAGAAGTTGTATTGTAAGAAGCTAATTAGATTCAAGTGAGCCATGCAGTTGACTTTCTTTGCCTTTTCCCTAAAGTAGAACAAAAGGGGAGACTGAAGGAAGCCATCTTCTATCCCCTCTTTCTTCTCACCTTCCTTATTAGTAAGAGTGAGAGGGTAAAAATCAACTGTTTTGGCAATTCAGAATCAGGGAAATCTACAGTGAACTTGAATTAGACACATATCAAAAGTATTGTTGGTCTCGGGAAAATTGGAAACTGGGTAAAGAAAGGGGAAGGAAGAGGATGGGCAGGGTTGTGTGCGAACGACGTGTGTGCATGAATAAATGCGTGCAGAGACTCCAAGCAGATGTTATCAGGAGTGTGTGTGTTCTTGGGAGACTCCTCAGTTCACATCATTGATTTGGACATTGGCTTCCAGGGTGACCAGGATTTTTTCAGTAAAGCTGGCTGTCTGATGATGAAACCCAAGTGACCGTGTACCTTACTCTGCCAGCTTGTTTATATTTATTTTTTTTCTGACTATCTAAGTCTCAGAGGTCTATCAGACCCCAAAGGTGGTGAGGGAGGGAACATCCCAAATTGACTGTTATTAGATTTCTTTCCAACCTTGGTGACAGTGGCTTCACACTGGATTTAATTTATCTGAGAAAAATAAAGGGAAGTGACATTTCTTGCACTCTGAGTTCCAGTGAGCAAGTCGTGCTTCTTCCAAGTGTGAAGGCTCCGCTGCTATCATATTTTATTTTCATGAGTGAGGGGTTACAACTCAGTTCCTAGTAGGGCATTTCATACACTACATTTTATTTTTAGAAAGTGTCTTTTTGAAAGGATAGTTTTACTTACTGTAACAATTTCTGGTCCACCTAAAAGGAAAAAAAATGGATTTTTACAATTGTTTTCGTAGAAACCCAAGCTCTTCAGGGCATAGGGCTTGTGCACCGAATTGCAGCCCAGCATGAAATTTTACAGCTGAATTATGAACTCCTGCCAATAAAAGTTTACAACAGAACAGCCGGGATTTTCTAGCTGTAAAGAGCAGAGGTGGAGAAAAATATACATGAGCTAACAGATACTGGTATCCTGAAATTATGATAGTGACACAGTTTGCAGCTAAAGAATTAAAATATGAGAAAGGAGTTAATTAGAAATACTTGAGAGAAACATCATTTATTATCCAGGTCCTGCGCATACTATTTACTTTACACAAATGATTTGACATCTCTTTCGATTTCATAATTAAATTAGAGGATTTGAAAATTCACAGGTTTTAAAATGGAACACTATTGACTTTAAATTATCCCTGTTACGAAATAAGGTAATAGGATGAATAAATTAAATTCCTTCAACATACCATGATTTTTCTATCATTAATTTCTCTCCCAAAGATAATTCTTTTGCTATTGAATTCATTTGCACCACGATTATCCATGCAGTCAATATCCCACCCCCCCAAATTAAGAAGTGCTAGAATTGTTTTAGCTCAGATATGGTTGGCGATACCCTGTTTAGGAGTGGGTGGTGGTGGAAGTGTTACATAGACAATTGGATTCATGAGAGCTTTTAAGTCAAATGCACTTACTAAGAGAAGATTTTCTTTTGCACAATAAATAGTGTTGTAATTGTGTAAAGTAATTAAAAATCCCTTGAAATGCCCTAACAAAATAAACATCGCCAAATACACAGCAGACATCATAGGAATCTGTGAGTGCATAGTGCTTTAATCTGTATCACCTACACTATTGGAAATGCATTTTTTATTGGATGGGCTTAGTTTATGGCCACCACTGGTTGGTATGACGTAGTCATGATACCAGTTCAAGTGTTTAACTTCCAGAACACATGGGAAAAATATGACTTGTTAAGCCGGGTAGGGGAGACACAAGGAGCTTATGAACTTCACTATTAGTTCGGTCACTAGCCACAAAGGGACTTAGGGAGTTGACTCACCATCATTTTCCTTGGTCCCCTCCTAACCATGCTCCAGAACAAAACTACTTTGACTCTCTGGGTCTTAGTCAGGAGAGGTTTCAGTCATCAAAGAGATGTTGGGAGGACTTGCATGAAAGATTGCAGCAATGCTCTTGGTAGAAATCAAGTGTAGAGGAGTGTATGAACAGTGCCAATCTTTAAGAAAGAACCAGTCATACTGTAAAGCGTAACAGACAGGATAATTGATGTCACAGAGAAAATGGAAGTAAAAGCCAGCATCAATGAACAATAATTTTTCCTTACACTCCAGACAATGGAATATTGTCTCCTTAGGCTTTAAGGCTGTATGCATGCTCGTCTTCATGAAGTCGTTTGTTTAGTAATCACCCAGTAAATTGTGTCAAGGACTGTCCTGGGTACAGGAAATCCTGGATATCATACACATCCCTACTCTCAATGCGCTGAATATTTCCAATGGAAGTTACGAAAACAGCAAGCAGACACATTGCATAGTGATGACAGGACCATATAGGAATGTGTAGGAAGGATGGAGGAATGCCAGGACCACATAAGAATGGGAAGGAAGGATGGAGGAATGCCAGGACCATATAGGAAAGTTTAGGAAGGATGGAGGAATGCCAGGACCATATAGGAAAGTGTAGGAAGGATGGAGGAATTCCAGGACCATATAGAAATGTGTAAGAAGGATGGAGGAATGACAGGACCATATAGGAATATATAAAAAGGATAGGGGAATGCCAGGACCATATAGGAATGTGTAGGAAGAATGGGGAAATGCCAGGACCATAGAGGAATTCATAGGAAGGATGGAGGAATGCCAGGATCATATAGGAATGTGTAAGAAGGACGAGGGAATGCCAGGACAATATAGAAATGTGTAGAAAGGATGGAGCAATGGCAGGACCATATAGGAATGTGTAAGAAGGACGAGGGAATGCCAGAACAATATAGAAATGTGTAGAAAGGATGGAGCAATGGCAGGACCATATAGGAATGTGTAGGATGGATGGAGGAACACCAGGACCATATAGGAATGTGTTGGAAGGATGGGCGTAATGACTGGACCATAGAGGAATGTACCAGAGGGTAGCCCTTCAAAAGAGAAAAGAAAGGAGATGAGATCTTAGAGAAGGTTATAACTGTTTACATTGTGTAAACTCACTGAATAGAAACTCATTGGCAGAGTAAACAGAATTGTTCAAAGGCCTATAAATGTCAGGTGCTGACCAACCTTGGCAAAGAGAGGACCCAAGACTGGAGCGTATCCAGGAGGTTCCATTGTTCAATGGAGCTCTGGACATGTGAAAATGGTGACATTTGCATCCAAGAAAATATCCCTAGAGAAGTCAATTTATTAAAAGGACGGCAGGGTAACCATAGAAGGTACTGCATAATGAATGTGCTTTATCTAGATAGTTTCAAATTTAAGACTCAGAACCTGGTCACAGTGGCCATGAGGATGCACCTCTTAGATCTTCAACCAGAGGAAGCATAACTAGTCAAAGACCCCAGATGCTGAGTTCTCCCTTCATTCTCATCCACAGAACTGTCTCCAAGGTCACATGCTTCCCAATGGTGACTACCTGCTGAGAAGTAAACAGGTCAGGCAAGCCAATTTCTGAGAGACAAGGACTGTACTTAATGGAGAACTTGGCCTCAGAAATTCTGGCTATCTTGCCTACCTTCTATAGAGTGCATTGTACCTCTTTTCCCTCACATCCACTCTGGAGAAGGCTTACCTTTCGCCCTGAACACTGTCTCTGCTTTCTCAGCTCCCTTCCTTTTTCTCTTGTGGGTATCTGCCCTGATGAATTCTTTGTATCTTTTATATAATATCGACATCTGCTTTTCAGAATATCTGGGCTTAGTTATATGTACTGGCATTTCATAAATAAATGCCCTGTGTATAAATACAAAACTGTGAGAATTTGAATTTGTAGAGAAGCTGCCCAGTTCAAGAAATAAATCTACAACTATAACTGTGAAAACCTGGAAAGATACAGTAGATCAAGGGTAGTGGTGGCTGCTTTAGGATCCTTAATTGGACCTTCTTTCATTTGCATAACTCTACTATTTTAATTGTCATCTCACTTTCATGTCATCCTCCTGAAATTAAAACGACCACAGCTCCAACCAGCTTTATAGAATTCTGCATCGGCATAAGTATTAATAGTTATTTTTACATGTGTGTTTAGTCCGTTCTATGTTAATGAACTAAGTCATACAATGTAATAGTTATGATTACATCCAACATTTGGGAGTTCAGATTCACTTTAGAAAATAACCTACTAGCCCAGAATATTCCAGAAACCTATGCGTTTATACAGGAAATGCAGAATATTTCTTCATTTGATGAGTTGGCCAAGTGGAGGTTGATTAGGAGCTTTCTCCAATATTGCATTCACACACTTTTTGCTGGTTGAGTAAGATGTGAAATTCTACCATCTGAGGCCCTAATTTGGGACTTCTTATTTTTGTCCAGGCATTGATTATGTGTAGGCCAGTGGTTCCAGTTTTATTTTTTCTCTGTAATAGATTGATTTTGACATAGATATTTTTATGCTTTTCATTGAGATTAGGATTTTTGGAACTATGGAAATTCATTTTTAATTTAGGAGAGTTTTTACACAATCTGTCCATATTTATATCATTGCTTCTACCATGTAATATCTCTGTCCTTACAACTACCTGTGTTTTTCAGTATTTTGCATCCTTTCATCTCTGTGATCCCTATAAGTTAAAGCCATACAGAGACTGACTTAAGATGACAGATACAGGACATTTTTTTGGAAAGTGTTGCTGGAGCAAAACTTTTAGACATATAAATAAACGCGAGTGGATAAAGACATAGCCTCACCTCAATTCAAAGAAGAGAAGGTTCAACCCTACATAGCACATGGATGAGAACCCTTCTCACATGAAGCAGTCACATTCTTGCTGCTGCAAACAGGATCACTACTGATCTAGGTCAGTATTTTGCTCTTTCAACCTGAGAAGGTCTAGATCGGAGCTCAAGGAATGATCCATACAGGTGCTGTTCTGGTGTTTCCAGAAGTCTTGGGTTGGGTGGGAGTTGGTGTTTCTTGGCAAAGCTTGGATAGACAGAAGTCTTGATGGATTCCTCATATGAACACAGAGGAAAGGGCTAGCTTGGGTAGCCACAGCCAAGTAACTGCAAACTTCTCAATACAGTGCACATCATGGGAGAAAACTGTGCTTATTTTGTCCTGAGAAAGTCCTGTTCAAAAAGATCACCTGCCAGTACTTAGAAACCCAAGCTGAAAAATCTGCATGGGGTTCCGTAGCCCAAGCAAGGCATGGAAGGGCCAGAGCCAGCCAGGCACAGTGGTCATTGTTCAAACAGGAAAGAAATCAGTGGAAACTCATCACTGCGTCCAACTTCTTTCATCCAGAGGCAACTGCGGAGGAACAAGATAGAAACTGGCCCGATATCCATTCTTAAGCCAGAGCTGAACCAGAGCTTGAAGGTGGGGGGAACTTTTGGCTCAATGCAGAAATTTAACCTTACTTTAGATCAATCATAGTGCTGTTTGCTTAAAACCTCCAAGCAGGTGGCTGAAAGCACCAAAAGACTGGTCTCAAGGATCCGTCCAGGGATCTAGAAGTATGAATCAATGGAGTGTGTTTGCAACGCTGGTGGAGAGCAAAATTAAGTCATCTCCCACTTTGAGACCTGCCACGAGCAGCTACTCAGTCGAATAGGCACAGATGTTCACAACTTTCTTGGTGTCTCTCTTCTCCAGCGGAATCTAGGCTGCACAGAGGAAGGAACAGATGCTCAGGATTTCTTCTGAACACTGCCATCCCTATGGAAGTCATTCCTTCAGCCTTGTTGAGGGTTCACTCCCAGAACTCTCTTTGCATTCTGCCTCCTCTTTTCATTGGATTTTGTTTTTGTTTTTGTTTTGAGAAACACAGGTCTCCTGTTCCAGAAATATTAGTGTCAGGAGACCCTCCCTACATCTTCAGGGTTCCTGGGCAGCCTGACTCCTACAGGGAATTTAGGAAGCCAGAGCCCTCTGGTGGCTACTCAGTAATTCCCTGCAAGTAGCAAGCTCAAACCAAAGATTCAGAAGATTGCATTCTATAGCTGCTTAAAAAACAGAATTCTTAATGCTACGAGAGAATTTATTTATTGCAATGGTGCCAACTGAGTTTTATTACAAACAACTCTCAAATTGGAAGAGAAAGCCCCTCACCCTCTCCAGATCCCAGGTGAATGTCTGCCCTCTCTCTTGGAAACAGGTGTATTTATTCTCAAGTTCATTTATTGCCTTCAAACCCTGCTTCCTGGAGGATTGTTACTCCTAGTTGCCTGTGAGAAAGCTTTTGGGTTTGCCTTTCCTCGGTTTCTGTTTTTAGGTTGTATGGTTCCCCACAGAGTTTTACACTTTATACATATTTTCTAATTTCCATTTTTAGTTTTATAAATGATTCCCAAGGACTTTAGCCCTACCCCCACCTGTTTCCTTTTCCTTTTTTATTACAGTTTGCCTAAGGTTTTTTCCCCAAAAGAAACCCGCAAAATAAATCATTTCTACTTATATTTCTTTAATTTTGTAGAAGGTTGTTTAAATTAACTCAGCCATGCCAGTTGCAACTTATGGGATTGACTCAGGCACAGGAAAGGGAGATATTAGCTGGGTTTTAGCTATGCATTCTTTCAAGCATTGGGTCAAAACAGCTGTGGAGTTTAGGTTCTTTGTTCTTCAATTAAGAGAAGGAAAGTCATCAGATTCTTTTGTTTTGATTCTTTTTTAAAAACATTTTTTTTTGCAACAAGTTCTTACTAGGTAATCCAACCTTATTTAAATTTACAATCCAACCTTATTTAAATTTACAATCTTTCTGTCTGAGCCTCCTGAATGATGGAATTAAGGGTTTGTTCACCACCATGGTCAGCCTAAAACATCTTAGTGTTTTAGGTTGGCCTGCATATACTATGCAATGTGTGTTTCTCTCTCTTCCTCTCTCTATCTCTATCTCTCTCTTTCTCTCTCTCATACACACACATACACACAAATACACACATCTCTCAACACATAGTAATGAGGAAATGAATATTAGACATTATCTTTTAAACATAGACTCTCAGAAAGTAATAAGACCAGCAAAGATGAGGAAAGTGATGCGATTACAAATCAAATATTGAGTACTCAATTTTGTCGCTGTAAACTTGGGGACATATTCCTCTCCTGAGGAAAGAAAGACAATTGGTGATCTCTTGTGAGTCCCTTTTTATAATCCAGATACTCTTGGTTGGTACTCTCACCTTAGCCTAGACTTGGTTTCACAGGACCATAGAGCTTTCCTAACATGCACCTGTGCATGTGTACACATAAATACAGTTTTCCTAGACGCTTGGTTATAACTCTGATATAGGAGACCCCTTTGATATAGTAACACTGTCTCACTGAAGTGCCTAATGAGAGATAAGGGCTCCTTTTAAAGCCCATTTCATGTACTCTTGTGTATAAGCTCTCCAGGAGATAAGGTGGAAATATATGTAGAAAATGTGTGAAGCCACAGACGAAAGAATAATGGAGCCATGTGTCTACTCTTCATGTGAGTGTGGCCCACAGAAGATGAAGCTGAGATCTCCCACTGTCCTTGGAAGATCTGCAAGGCAAGGAGATGAGCAGAAGAAAAAGGAAGCCATCTTTAGCTGAGGAACTGACAGGAGTGGGGAGGGAAATCAAGGCATGGCGAAAAGCAAAGGGACCTGATGTAGACTGCAGGGAGGTCGGTCCAGAGAAGTTTAAAAAGTCATGTCAATAACAAACGACAGGAACACATAACATTTCCTCCTCCAACTGACACACTCCAGCAGGCCAAGCAGAACTAACTGCCTCCTAAGCGAAGGATAGAGGAGATAAACATGTCAAAAACTAGCTGTGTGAAATCGGTGAAGAAAACAGACCTTCCTCTGCCTGGGGGAGAGGATGGAGTAAATAAGTAACAAGCAGTCAATCAGGAAAAGAGAACAATTCATTACATCAACTGTGACCAATGGGAAAGGAAAGAAGGAAGAGAAAGGAAAGGAAAGAAAAGGAAAGGAGAAAGGAAACGGAAAAGTAGTTCATAATCAGATTAACTAGGAATCCTGAAGAGACAGCCATGGCTTTTAAATCAGGTGTCTAGGATGGGCTTCTAGACTGAACAAACTCTTGACTAAGGGCTAGAAGAAAAGGATCACATTTGCCCTGCAGGTATCTGGAAGAAAATCCTTCCAGGTAATGGAAAGCAGGAGCACAAGTCACCTTTGAAAATCACCGGACAGATGTTTTTGAAGGCAGCAATTAATGGAAAGACGTTCTCCAAGATTCCTGCTTAACCCCCACTGTTTTGTATCTTCAATCCTTCCTAATAAATGTTATTCCTCACCAACATCAAAACTAGTATTTTACGTGTTTTAAAGTGTGTGCCTCAGCCTCCTTTCCATCCTAATTTTGGACACAACTTCTGTGTCCATCACAACTTGATCTCTTAAGACGTTTCTCCCCAGATTGCCTGTTCTCCCCCAGGTACGCGTCACACACCGGATGGTGTTTTCCTTCCCCCATCAGTAGATGAAAACCATACTTCCCAAAGTCCCCCATTACATTTCTAAATCTGGTGGCAATTCCCATGTAGTTTTTTTTAACTTGACCTGTCAACCACCAAGCCCTACTACCTTCCTGACCACTTTCCGCTTAGTGCTCATATATTATCCCCTTTCATGTTTCCTGATCCACCCAGACTAGGCTCCCATCCACATCCGCTCCTCCTTAGGCTAATCTCCAGCAAGTGGAGTTCTTTATGGCAAACAGTCTCTGTCATCTCCACCTTCCTCTAGGGCATTGCTTGAACTCCAGTGCTTGAAGTATCTTTGACATGCTCGTCACACACGTGCATATTCCCATCTCCATAATCGCTGAGCCACACGTGTGATTTCTTGACAACTCTACTTCAGATCTCCTGCAGCTGTCACTAACCTAAATTTCCACTGAAAATTTTTCTGACACCAAATATCTACCCCAAATCTCTTATCTTCTAGGACATGGATTGCAATGCTAACCTCATACAATTATTTGCCCAGCTTGAAATCAAGGAGTGATCTTTGAGACACCTTCTATCTTTCACCACACATATTCAATACATTAAAATTCCTACTTGGCGAAATATCTTTAGAACATCTGTTTCACATCTGTAACTCACCCCACCTGCATAGATTTAATTCTAGTCCAAGTCACTGTCATCTCTTCCTTGAAATATTGCAATCTCCTTTCTATTTGTCTTTCTCCTTCTACCCTTGGCCCTCGTCCATCCATTCTCCACAGACTAACTGAAGTCATATATTTAAAACATAAAATGTCTTACATTCTTTCCATACATAAAACCCATCCATTGTTTCTGAAGTCAAAATCCTTAGCAGAGCCTAGAGAGTTTTGTACCACTCAGCCCTGTCCATTTGGACCATTCTTTCTGTCAACCGAAAAATTGAAATTCCATCTGACCTCGTCACACCTCTCTTGACCATATTCCCTAAGGACTCTGTCTCCTAGGACAGAGGGACTCCCACATCTATGGTCATTGATGGTCTATTTACAATAGCTAGGAAATTTTATCAGCATCGATGTCTTCCAATTGATGACTGGATAATGAAAATGTGGTACATATGCCAAATGGAATTTTATTCAGCTATCAAGAAAAAATAAATTATGAAATTTATAAGGAAAATGGATGGACCTGGAAAAAAACATATGCAGTTAATAACCCAGGTCTCATAAAGCAAACATTGCTTCTCTTATATTATATGTAACCCTTAATGTTTGTAAGTGTATAAATAAGGTGGTGTGATAGCACGAATATGCTACCAAATTAGACAGGAGACCATGAGGGGAGAGCAGGAAATGTTGAGAAAGTGAGGGGTGGGAGCAATAAAAAAGATCCAGTAAAACACTCCACAGAAAGAATCTTTTCCTTATGATTAATGACATAAATATTTGAAAACCTAAATGGTTTTGTTATGGATATTTCTTATAATTATCATGTAACTTGTGAGTTTTTAGGATGTTGCTGAAGACCGAAAATACTACTTGGAACTTTAAATCTGTTTCTTTCCCAAAATTAGCTTGGCTTCCTGAAGCCTTATTAACCATGTTATTTCTGGATGGTGAAGCAATATCTTAATAATTGGAATTTCATTGTAACAAATGTAGAAAACATCTCTCTGTGGTCACTTGGTAGTTTATGGGATCATAAAATATTATTTTGTAGAGGAAACATTATGTTTGAAATCAATGTCTATACTAACAGTGGGTAGCAAAGAGTGAATGTGGTAAATTATAACATGATAGTTTTCTATTTCATAAACTCAGATATTGTAGTATTGATATTTTGCTACATTGCTAAAATATATACATATATGCAAATAGATAAAATCTTTGAGGATATTTTCTTGGAAGGAAAATGACTCCTAGAAAATAGGTGGTAGTTTCTATGTATTAACTAATACTAAATACTTCATCAACTTCTGTTCTGTAGTGCTTATTTCAAAGATTTCCAAGTACATTATGGAAAATATACTATGGTGGACAGGAGAAAAATGACTAATATGGAAATTCCCTTTAAGTTTGATAACACCTCTAAATATCTACAGAAAGTATCTTTAATCAAACATTTTTATCTGCAAAGTTGAATGGGAAATTGCTTGTTAATGCCTAGTTAATAGTCCTTTTCTTTCCTAACAGCTAAGACAAATCTCATTTCAGACAAAATTAACTAGAAAATGACAATTCTTGGAATTTATGGCTCTTATCTGGGTTTGTATCCATACCCTTCTGAGCACTTTCGGATCTGATTGAATAAAAGCAATGAGCTTTAAAGTCAATCTAACTTCATTCAAGGCCTGCATTTGGGGCCAGGAGGTGCTTATAAAAGGGGGAAAAAGCATTTTCTTGTCTTCTTTTCCATTTCTTTAATTATGGAAACCGGATTTGTCTTGACACTGTCAAGATAAAATGCTTCCCTTTTCCTTTCTCTTACTGAAAACAAATCATTGGGATCTTTATTGAACTCTTTTAGGCTGTGTGTGTTATTTAACTATATTGTAGAATAAATCTTACCTAGCTTTTTACAAAGGTCTCCAAATGTATGAGATGGCACTTACCCCATTACCAGCCAGATCAATCCGCATACTAAAAGGCCCTCAGTAGACCAGAATCAAGACAAGAAGGTAAAATGTAAACACACCTGTATGTCATTGTGCTAATAAAACATAGTTGATTATTCATAGACCAAAAAACAAATAAGCATATGTCTTCTAGTATATTAACTCAGTCACGAGCCAAGAGATACTTATTTTTCTCTTTCTACCTCAATCCTGTAAATCTCTTGTTCTCTGCCTTATAGCAATCAATAAATCACATCCCAGACATTTAAGGCTCAAGGTTCATTCTCAAATAACCAACAGGGTTTTGTCCCTCTATAAAGTTTCCTCTGTGATATATTAAGTGTATAGAAGCTGGTGGTTTGGGACATAAGAAATGTGTTTTAGAAAGTTTCCTGTTGAACATTCCCTCATGAATTTATGCCTGGTCTTTGTCACATCAGGATATTATGAAAGTTTGCTAAAAATAAATTTAAAGCTTCCTTTTACCCTATAAATATAAGTCCAGAAAAGTTTGTAATAGACTACAAACTCCTAAGGGAAAAAAGATTATGTTTATATTATGTCTTAGGGCTACACACAATGAGCCGTTGTAGTGAATTGGCAAGAAGATAAGAGATTCCAATTAGAACAGCATAGATTAGAATCTGATCTGAGCCATTGAGTAAGTCCCTTTGCTTCCTCCCTTGTAAATTGGGAATAATTTTATAAACCCCATAGGTTAGGCACTGCTTGATGCAAGAAGACTATGTAGGTATTTTTTACAAACTTCCCTTGGGCTGAAGAAATGTGTCGACAACCACAAGACTGACTCATACAGTGTTTCTAATTATTAACAATAAATGAGTTTAAAGAAGAGTGTGCTTTGCACACAAGCATGAGGACTCCGAGGGTGCCTGAGGCAGTTTGAGTTCGATTCCCCAGTTCCCTCTGTAGACATATGGGCATGGCCATTAGGGCCTCTAACTCTAGTCCTGTGGAGAGCAAAGAGCCCAGGCTCCTTGGGGGCTAGTGAAAATGACGAGCTACAGAACCTGTAAGACACAGGAAACAAGCAGGTCAGAGACAGGGGAGGGACACCCTAGGCTTTCCTATGGCCTTTACATGGGAGGGTGGTTCATATGCTCACACAAGTGCACATGCCACACACTTAGACCAAAAAAATAGCTCACCTACTACATATACACACATGTGGAAGAATATTACATCCTTCACTCCCTACCATCCTGCTTTAGTTACTTTCCACAAATTCCTCATATCTTCCTATATGTGATATTCCTGCTTAAAAACATCACTGATTTCTCCCTTGTTCATTTCAGGAGAACATTTTTTTTCTTGTTCTTTCATGGAACTGTGTGACTTTAGAACAAGGCTTTGAAGCCTATAACCCATAGGTCAAACCAAGACTTATATTGAAACACAAAAAATGCCAAATGCAGCATATTCATTCATCAGTATTGCATATGAATGCTTTTGTATCTAACTGCAAATTGGAGTAGATACGAAAGAAACCACATGGGTGGGAAAACTTAAAACCTTATCTGATCTTTTACAGGAAAGGTTTATTGGCCCCTACTTTATAGAATTGATTTTATTTTTCTACAATGCATTTTGGGTAGCTTTATTTATAAAATGACCCTCTCCCTATTAAAATATGAACTCTTCTTTAAGATAGAACATTTTCTCACCTGCCTTTATTGATTCCTTACCATGATTGCACATGGATTATACTAGCCACTAAATATCTGTGGGACAAATAAAATGAATACGGAAGGTACAAGTGAACTAATGCATAAACCAATAGGTAAATTTGTTCAATTGAAATTTTTCTTAGTTACATATTAATTGAGACAACACAAAGTGAAAAAAGTCCACGAATCCTCAGAATACTAATAAAAAAAACTAGAGATTTAATCAGCTGACATGATGTAAATAACACAACTGTACAGTCAGCATTGTCTGACTACATTCCATAGTTAGAATGAGACCTTGTTATGAATGAGCTTTTCATGGGATTCATACATTGTAGACTCTATAAAACATGCATAAATGAAATAACCATTTGTCCCATATTAAAATACTTCAGTGACATATGAATAATATGTAGGCAAAGGCTAGAAAACTAATTATGGGGGAATTACTTACTTTTTATTCAATTACTTTTGGCATCACCTCTATTGCCTTTCTGCTGTGCTGTCTATTATTGCCCCCCTTCCATAGCTCTACTTTGCATAAACAATATATCAGAAAGCATTTTCCAGTGAATGCCCGGCAGCTTCTGGCCTTGAAGAGCTTATTCGCCTAATTGTGCATCCCTTGTGGATTTTTCATAATACTTTACAGATCTAATTTAAATACTTTTACACATTCATCAAATACATTCTCCGAGGCACATTTACTCAGCTTACTTTTGAAACTTCTAATGAATTCTCCCGATATGTAATTTTATACTCGGCATCATGATTTGAATTAAATATTATTGAACAAGGTGTTCATTATTGGATGGGAATTATAATTAGAAATGATAGGCAACCTTAACTATGATAATAGTTTTAGTCAATTTCCTGCCTGACTTCCAGTTCTCAATCCAGTACAAAGACCAATACCCTTTGCTAAAAGTGTGCAATAAGGGTTACAAGTAAATTAAGCAATGTCAGTTCTAGCTGCTTAAAAGCTGGGATTAGCAGATGATACGAGTTAACTCAGAAGGAAAAGTAGCTGGCTGCCTGGCTACTGTAAAAACAGTGCTGCATCTCCTGCCTGCTACCTGTGCGATCTAGCACCCTGATATGAGGGATGACCTAGATTTTCTAGGAAGCACACACCAACCAATGACTCGATGGCGTTCCTGTTTATGTCATGGATGCATCCGCAGAAACAGCCAAGATGGGCTTTAAAGAAAATCTGAGTCACTGATATGCTTTCTTCTAAAATACATCCCTCACCGGGCATGGTGGCACACGCCTTTAATCCCAGCACTCGGGAGGCAGAGGTAGGAGGATTGCCGTGAGTTCAAGGACACCCTGAGACTACATAGTGAATTCCATGTCAGTCTGGACTAGAGTCAGACCCTACCTTGAAAAACCAAAATAAATAAATAAATAAAAATAAAATAAATCCCTCACTTTGATATTATAACAAGGTAGATCCCGTACCCATTGGAAGGCTTTGGTTATAGTAGTTGTATTCATAGGATAGAATTATGGCAGATTTTTTTCTTAAAAATTTTCAAGTACAGCTATGATCCATGATAAGAAGACATTTGAATGACTATGTGAATAAATTAAGGAACAAGTCCATTATAATCACATATCCTTGATATACTTTATCTGGTAGGCATTCTGATACAATGTGAAATGAATTTCCAAGAGCATAGCTGTTTTAAGTTCCCAGAGGCCAGATTGTGTGGGGAGGCTACAGTTATCTTTCTAAGCATGTATCGTGTCATTGTAAATGACCTAGGACGAGGCCTCACACATAATATGTGCTCATTAAATGTCATCTCCCTTCCCCCTTTGTGAATAATTCTGCATTGGTTGTGGTGAGTGAACATATTCATTCCTTCTCCTTTCTGTAACTCTACATCTTCATTTCTAATTTAATCACCATGTGGTAAATGCGTCTTTAGCTGGACACCAGCTCCAAGCACTGTCCACCGAAGACACAATTCAGGAATAAGAAAGTCCTGCCAACATTCTCTTGTACTTCTCGCATCAGTGTTTTCAGGGGTCATTTAGGGATGCACTAATGTGGAACAGACCGTGCTCATGACATGTTTATGACACAGCCTGTCACTATAGTTGAAAAAAGTAAAGCTGGGTAAGCCTCTTTCCCTTCACCTATTTCCTGTAATTTTGTCAACGTGTAATCAGTTCGATTCATTTTTTTGTTGGTCACAAGCTCCCTTTCCAGAAGACATTGTAAGTCCAACCTGATATAATGTCTGCTTCTGTTACTCTGCCTCTGTGTTCAGTCTGTGCTTGTTCCAGAACTCAGGATGACTCCTACTGTCCTGAGAGCATGGGGACACTCTGGATCGGGAGTGAGTTGCTGGTATGGCCAAGGCTCCTTGCTGCTGCCCATGAGGAGGAACATTACCAAAGAGGTAAAGGAAGGTTGCATGGCTCCTCTTCAAGTATAGTGCTGATTCATGCTACATCCTCTACAAACAGAGCTATACACATTTATTTTTGTTTTCACATGTAGAGAAAACTGTTTCTCCATTTTAGAGATGGAAGCTAATTAGCATTGGAGAAGCAAGGTTTCCTTTTAACACATATCAAAGTAGACTGGATATGGTTGCTTACATTTTTGCAATTTTTTTCCGCTTAAAGAAGAAAAAAATAGTCCTCATCTGTGACCTGGGGTATGCTTTTCTTACCTTCAGAACTGGTGCCTCAGATTGTCTGTTGAGTTTAAGGAAGGCAAACAGAGAATTCCATTCTCAGTGATGCTTTTTATAAAATTCCAGAGAGAAAGGAATTTTCTGAAAACCATAGCAAAACTTCTGTCGCTGGAGTTACTAGAAAAACCCTTTACCTTTTTCTTCACAGCAGGACCCCCACATATGCAGCAGATACTGACCCCAAGCTCAGTCTTTTTTGAATTTACAGAAACACATGGCAGATTGAGCTGATGCCTATCTCAATACATGGAGAGGCCAGATAAAAAACAATACACACTTATTTATGTGCTTTAAGTACAGAGACATACTTAAAGGAAGAAAGAAACAGGTCTAGGAGCTGGAAGTGAAGGTTGGAACTCGAAAGAAGTTTGTAAGTATGGAAGTTGAAGCCTCATGGGCTGAAAATGGTAGAGACACTTTCTGGCAAAGAACCAGGCTTTAATGACCATGGAGGGATAAAACAGGTCTCTCTACTTCAGATAGTGAGCAGGAGAGATTCTTGCAAAAAAGAGGAAATGTCAAGAGGTGGTCATATTTAAAGGGAAATAGGGACTCTCTCAATAGTCTCTGGGCAGGAATAGGGAAGATTTCACCTGCCTTGCCTCTCACTAGAAATTGAAGCCTCTGTGTTGTATACATGGAAATCTACTTAATGCACACTGTAGAGGAATAGGTGCTAAATTGAGAAATTACCATAAAACATTTGACTTGAAAGTCCTGGGTTCTGGAGAAAAAAAAAACTGCAAAAGTTTTCATTAGGCATAATTGTGCAACTCAGGGAACAGAACACATACTCCGGAGTGTCAACATCAGTGGAGCCTGACACATAGGTGTGTGCCACCATCCAGAATTCAGGAGGCAGAAACATGAAGCTAGGTCATTCACAGCCAACCTGGGATACACAGAGAATTTGAGGCTAGCTGAGGCTACCTAATAAGAGGCAAAGGTCTAAGTATGTAACCCAGTAGTAATGTACACAAGCCTGGATTTGACCCTGATTATCCCCCTTTCCTAATATGTATCAGTAGGGATAAAATATCACACATCTTAACCAAACAATAAACAAATCATTAGGACATATCAGCAAAGAATCCCAAATGAATGAATGAATGAAGTGAACAAATAATTTTTAAAACAATTAGCATGGGGCTGGGAAGATGGCTGTGCACAGGAAAGAGCATGTACTGCCCAGGTATGAGGTCCTAAGTCAGATCCCCATGTAAAGTCCAGACATGTCACAAATACATGCAGACCCCAACCCATAGTGGAAACAGAATTGCTTAGTGGGGTATACTGACCCAAAGATGACAGCTCCTCCTACGCAAAAGACTCTGTCTCCAAGGAAACAGTGAGAAAGAGAGAGAGAGGGGAGGACACCTGACATTTTGTAGTAGCCTTTGCAAGTACACACACACACACACAGGGCACAGGCAATTCTGCATACATGTGCATGTACTGTACATGCACTTGCCACACACACACACACACACACACACACACACACACAAACACACACACCACACCACACCAAACACATATACAAAATAAAAATAAAAGAATTAATGAATTCAAAGATAGTTATAGACTCAAGTGGGCAAAGTTGAAAAAATAATTTATAAACCTGACAATCATCATTTAACTGGTATGACCCTGGCTGGAGAGCTCAGAGCCATTTGCTCTGTGTCCTTGAAATCGGGAAATCAGGATCTTGGCCACTGAAGTTGTAGTCTCAAGCCACTAAAGTGCCCTAATCTGAGCATAGCTACTGCTAAAAGTGTTCTCTCTCTCTCTCTCTCTCTCTCTCTCTCTCTCTCTCTCTCTCTCTCTCTCTCTCTCTCTCTCTCTCTCTCTCTCTCCTTTTTCACTCTTTCTTGGTGTATTGATAAGCAGCCAGAAGGAAGCACATAAAGAAGTAGAGGATCAATCAGTAAATCCCAACTCTTCACAAAAACAAGTGGTGGGCAGGACTATAGACATCAATTAAAAAGAGATTTGGCACCAAGAAGTGGAGAAGTGTGAAATAAACTAGATTTCATATTGTGATTTCTGGTAAAGCTGAGGCTGAAAGATTGGCTTAATTTTTTTTCTAAGAACATACCACTCACTATTTCACTAATGGAGCATTTTGATTAAATACAGAGACAAGCTTGTGTTTGAAACAGGATATATATTTATTAATGTCTTTTACCCTGTCCGTTTCTTGCATTTGCTAGTAAGCCATTATTAATGATGCTAAACTTATTTCTGAAGATTTTATTTTTTCAGTGATGTTATCATCCGATTTCTTTCTCCTGGTCTTCATGTGAGCAGGTTTTGAGACCTTCCCAGGCAAATTCTCTTCCCTCCACCACCTTGCACATCTCCTGGCATTACATGTTTCCACCTTTGAGTCCCTTCTCTGGTGTCCCATGTAAGTCATTCAAGCAGAGTTCTTGTGTGAGTGTGAGTATGTGTGTGTGTTTCTATGTATACATTTCTATTATATATCTATTATCAATCTATCTACTATCTATCTATCTGCCTGTCTGTCCATCCATCTGTCCGTCCATCCATCCATCCATCCATCTATCTATCTATCTATCTATCTATCTATCTATCTATCTATCTATCTATCTATCTGTCTGTCTGTCTGTCTGTCTGTCTGTCTGTCTGTCTGTCTGTCTGTCTAGCATATATCTATCCCTCACATTCCAATGGATGGCCATCACCTCAGACAAAATCTAAAGCAAAGCCTACTTGAGCAGTTTCTGGAATTAATAATCAACTTCAGAAATATTTTTCAACTTAATTTCTAATAAATTTTAAAGTTTTATCATTAAATATCAACAAAAATTGTTTAATTGAGTACCAAATTGAAAAAAAAATCTTTATACCACACCCATTTTTAACTTCCTCTTAATGCAATTCCTTTATTTATCTGTTTTACCAGGGCGGACTCTGAAACAAAGTATTCAATAACTGCTTCAAAATAAGTTTTGCCTGGTATTTTCTTGGTGTATATATGGAATAGCAATTCTACTAGCAGATAATCCCAATTTTCATATTCTTGACTTGTTACCATTTCTCAAATATAATACTTTTGATATATCTGCTAAAATTACTAAAACATTGATATCTTTTTCCTCTAAGGAAGAGCATATAAACAGCAAGCTTGAATGTCTAAATTTCTAATATATTCACATTGCAAGTGTCCTAATCTTGGTTCGTGGTCTATTCAGTAATTGTGATGTATCCACAGACTTTTTCCCACAAAGAAATCAATTACATTGGTAATGTGCATGAAATCCTAGTAAGCACTATTTCTATTAGAAAAATTATTTACGAATATAGTTACAATGCCAGTACAAAATGTCAAAACTACAAGCTTATCATTTAAACTAGTAATATTTAAAGAAAAATCTTCTGGAATAGCGTTAACTATTTTAAAAGCTCATAAATGTGATTTTAAAATCAGAGAAGGTGGAGTTGGTTTATGGCTCAGTGTTTGCATACTCACAATATGCAGAAAGCCCTGGATTCAATCCCCAACGTCTAAACAACTGTCCAAAAGGTCCTTGGTTAGTTGAAATACCCTTCTCTCCTAAGAACATTCTGGAAGCATTTACCAAGACTGTTTAGCACCACAACAGACAGCAGAGCAGGATGTTCCCTTAGTAAAAGAACCTTGGAAGCAAGTGCCAAAATTAGAGCTCATCAATTCAACCACATAAAAATACCAGGAGGGCGTGCCTATGACATAACATTAGAAATATCTGTGAGGACTTGTACGTCTCCCTTTACTATTAGCTCCCAAAGGGACCTTCTTCCATTTCAACATGTGAGAATCATTGACGTAGGCTCTGCATCCTCCAGATGTTAAGTGATCTTATAACAAATCACTAAAAAGAGGATGTGATTAAACCAGAAGACTGCGATACTAATACAAAGTAGATTTCTATATGAAACATACATTTTTAAAATTTTAATCCTTTAGGGAGGAAAGGAGAGAAAAAGATGAGAGGAGAGTGAGGGAGAGTTAACCTATGGATTAGCAAAGGAAAATCTTGTAAAAACAACCATTCCTGAAGTTAGACTAAAATTCAGGAATATAGCATCAAAACTGAATTACAAGTACTTATTTCATCAGATGAGATTGACACCTAGAAAGCCCAATGATACTTGCCTCTTGAAATCACACAGAATTGTGTGTGATGGTCTGAAATCCCCTGTGATTTGAAGAGTGACCACGTAGCCACTTGCTGAGACTAGAACCTGTAATGCTGCTTCTGTTCCTGCCCAGGTGTCCTTACTGTGTAATCAACGAGGACCAAGGTATCCCACCCCCAGACTTCTTGCCCTTTCTCTGAAGTGCGTCCTTTTCTTGTCACTGGTGATGAACCCAAATTCTAAGTGAAGCATTTCTACTCTAGGAGCCATGCTTTTGTAGAAGAAAAGAAAGGCCCCATTCTCAAGGTGGATTTAGAATCTCCCCCCCCCCACTTTTTTGGATAATTCTCCAGATGCAACAGGAATTCTTTGTGATTTTAAACTTCAGAAAATGCTAACCTATCCACACAATGACATCACCTCATTTTATAGAAGCAGAACCATTGAAACATAGAACACAATCGATATTTAATAAGTGTTCGAAGAAGTAATGTGTAGAGAAACAAAGAATATTTGACCAAAATTTTAAAAGTAAGGTGGCTTCATACCTAAGTGTGAAACAGATTAGGATATTGAAACAGTACAAATTCCAGCAGCTTTGTGGGCTAAATCGCTATGGGGTAAAGTGATAAGAAAAGTAAAATTAAGGTATTTGTAGCTGCACAACAAAAGGATATTTGATTGGTAACATATGTAATGGAAGTTGTCTGTTGGTTTCTGGTAAAATTGAAGTTAATGTTTCACTTTTGAAATGGCATTATAAGCTGAAGCTTATGCAATAATGCAGGTTGTAGAAAAATTATATATTTAAAACAACATGATGCAATAAACTGAATATTTTACCACCTTCATTCGTTTGTTGAAACAGAAACTACAATGTAATGTTACCAAGAAAGGGGACCATGAGAGGTGATTAAAACATGATTATAGATTTACCATGAATGAGATCATATCCATATGAAAGAGAAACCAGAAACCTCCCCACATCTGAATGGGATGATACAGTGAAAAGTGGTCATCTATGTCCATGATGTCAGACTTCTTGATTTTGGACTTGTCACATTTGAGACTTTATAATTAGAAATATTTGCCCATGGTCGTTTCATAATAGTCACTCAAACAACTTAAAAACCCAGCAGGACAGGTGTGCTATGCAGATCCATCAACCCTCTGAGTGTGGTCTTTTTTTCTCCTCATTTTTCATATAAGAAAACTCTTCTTTCTCAGAGTGGGAGAAAGTTTAAAAGTTAAAAAAGTCTAAACTGAAAGTTTAGAACTTCTTTCTGCTTCCCAAGGCTCATTCTTCAGCTGTGGTTTTAGTGGGCCCATGTCCATGGCTGCTCTGATAGCGTGTTTCGTGCAGAGGACTTAGTGTTGTGGAAGTCAGCTCTGTTTATGCATCTTCCTGGGGGTGATGCTGTCCTGCCACACATGCCATTGATAATCAATGACATGGTGATTAATCAATTAATTATGCTGTAAATAAACATGAACAACTTTACATTCTACCAGTTTGTAGAAAAGAGCTAAGTGCCAATTCAAGTTAAAATAATTATCTACAGTTCATCTTTTTTTTTTCCATTTAAAAGAACTAACGTCCAGTGTGGTGGGGTATATCTCTAATCCTAGCACTCAGGAAGCAGTGGTAGGAGGATCTCCATAAGTTTGAGGACACCCTGAGACTACATAGTGAATTCCAGGTCAGCCTGAGCTAAAATTAAACTGTACCTAAAAAAAAAAAAGCACAAAACAAAACAAAAACAAACCCTAACTGCCAGTAAAGCTCATCTATTTATTTCTGCAGTCCCACATTGAGGAAACAGGGAATGGAGAAAAGAGAGGTAATTTTATTTTCTGCTTTCCAAAATTATATGAATATTAAGATCTTTTCTGGCAGAGAAATGCTACACAGAACATACTGAAAATTTCTGCCTCAAAAAATTTTACATTAATTTTCTTTTTCCCAATTCCACTTTGTTATCATATACACTGTTTTGGTATGTTTGTATTTTGTTATAATGTTTTCCCAACTTAGAAATTTAAACTGGCCTCAGATAATTAAATTTTCTCCCTTTTTGTTCTATGCTTTACTCATCACATGGGAATTTCTTCCATGTTCAAGAAGTGTTTGATTTATAATTATATATTTCTAAGAAATCTATTCTCAAAAACATAATAATGTTCACAATGTATTTTCTGTGCTGAAATTTATTTTATGTACATAAAACCCCCCCAAATCTCCCAAGTCCTATGATCTACACACTAGCCATAGCAGGTGAATAGTTTTTAGCACAGCTCTGATACATGTAGGAAACCTTAATATCCAGCATGTCAGAGATATGGGGAAAGTAGCAGACTCTATGATGCAGCTACAAATTTCAATGAGAAGAGACACAACTCCTTGGAGAACTATTTATTCATGTTCTCATGCACCTCCGCCTCTGGGTATTAATGATGCTTCAATGTTGCTCTATCACCAATCACCTATACGTTATCCATCTATCATCTAATATCGATCACCTACTCACATCTATCTGTCCATCACCTATCTATCACCTGTCATCTAGTATCATCTATCTCTCAATTATCTACCGGTCTTTCTTCTTTATTTCTACCTACCTACATGCATTGGGTTTTTATTCAAGAATATTTAAAAATAGCAAATTGGATAATATGCATTAAGGATAGTAAATAAAATGCAGAGGTATCCACAATATGGTAAAAATGAGCGAGTTCTGAGCACGTGTCTTGCATGTTTCTGGCACGGTGGCATATACAAACACCATAGAGCTCACCCAAGGAAACACACTCAGTGCTTTACATTTGTACAGAAAAAGGACACATGTGGGCTTCTTCTTTTAGACCCATGTGACACATTTTCGTTTCAATAAGGAAAAGTCACAAGACCATCTGATTCATGGTAACAGAGTCAGGAGTGTTATATGAGCAAAGCAGACTTTATGCTTGAGTTCTATTGGAAAAGAGTCCACTTTATGTAATGATATGACTGTTCATGGCAATACTGACCCTCTTTCTATTTTAGGATCAAAATTACAAACTTTGAAAAAGGAGGTACTAGAATACCATTTATGATTTTTTTATATTTGGAAAGTAATTAAATCATTTCTAAATGTTGCATCTTTCATAGACTGGACAAATTACTATATCTAAAAACACCTACCAGTCTTATAACTCATTGATTTTTCCTATGAATATTAATTCTGATTTAGCTACATTGGAGAATTTACTTTATGCCACTATCTTATGTTGGTATGTGCATATGTAAACAAGATTTTTGACAACAATAAATTATCCTCCTACTTCTCCCACTTTTCATTGATTATCTTACACTTATTACAGGGCCATGAATTGAAGGGTATTTATTAGCTTTAACTGATCGACTGAGTCCTAGTTACTTAAAGGCTACATCTTGCTAGCTGTTGCTTTTTAAGTCAGGTAATTATAACTCAACTTTGTAAATGTGCTTTTGAAAGTAGGGGCTGAGGGAAAAAATCATAAAAAGGTTCAAGATTTCAAAAGATGCAATTCAACATAATTACAGCAGGTAATTACAAAATGTCTACTTCATGAATCTGAATAGATTATCTATAATCACATTAGTGTGCTTCTAGCCTGGATGTATAAAGCACTGTGATGTTGAAGATTTAACATGCTTTTTCACACCAAACTAACCATGGTCTATCTTTTTTTAAAAATAGGAACAGAAATAAATGCCATGGTAATTCCCATCTTCTGCTTCAATCACTTTCTGCATCATGAAGACTTTGCAGGTAGGGGGTATCATAGTCTCATGCTGCAGGCTTTTAAAGCTTTCCTTCTTTATCAGAATCACACCTGGTGACTGCTGGGAGGTGGGTTATGACTGCGTGTTTTTGTTCTCATCACTTTGGGTTTAATAGGACAACTAATAGGTCAGATGGGATGTTCTAAAATGTAATTTTTTAAATTGCTTTAAGTACTTCTGACCAAAACCCATTAACCTTCATCCATCTCTACCAGAAAAGCAGAAAAAGTCTCTTCTGAGACTTGGTCAGACGGTGTAAGCCAAGTGTTCCCAGCACTTTGTGGTATGTCTGGTAAATTTGTGATAATGAGAAGGATGCCCTTTGTTGATGCCCAAAGTTTGCAGACTAGCAAGTCAGAGAAAACAGCGATTTAAAAATCATGTTTGTTTTTGTTTGTTTGCCTTATATATGAATAAATGAAGTCTAAATTTAAATCAAATTGAACTATCTTATAGCATAGAAGGACTCAAAGTTATTTTGTCACCATCTTCAATGATCACATATCATGAAGTAAATAGTTCTGGATCAATTGTCGAAATAAGCATAATGATTTTGTCAAATAGGAACATAAGATTTACTCATATGACACATAATTTGCATATTGACTCAGATCCTGTGGTAGAAATTTATATATATATATATATATATATATATATATATATATATATATATATATATATATATATATTTGACATACATTAAAATTTGTATTATGTATTTTTATTTTAATGAGCATGAGCAGAAGCTTTGTCTGGTACATCACTTGTTGATACCATCATGTCCCTCCTCCCTGCCCCAAATCCACTGAGCGACCACCTTACTGGAATTGCCGGTATTCACCATTTTTTATTGTGTTATTTGTTCCTAATTTATTTGGAGAAGCAAGGTGGATAATTATTATTTGAACACTATGCATCCAGACCTGCTTTGATAATATAAAGCAAATAAGCTAAACACAGAAATCAATTAGTATAATTCACCTTATAGATAAACACAAGAACCATATGATCATTTCTGTTGATTCAAAGAAGGCCTTTGACCAAATATAATATCATTTCATGATCAAAATGCTGGAGAGCCTGAGCATGGAAGGTTTATACCTCAATATAGTAAAGGTTATATACAAATTACCTAAAGCCCAAATCATACTCAATGGTGAGATACTCAACGAATTCCCAGTAAGATAGGGAACAAAACAGGGGTGTCCAATCTTACCACTCAACATAGTGCTTAAAGTTCTAGCCCAAGCAATATGACAGGAGAAATACATAAAAGGGAGACTAATCATAAAGGAAGAAATCAAACTAACCCTATTTGAAGATGACATGATCCTATACCTAACTGACCAGAAAGGCTATACTATAAATTCCTAAAGGTGATAAATTTCTTTAGCAAAGTGGCTGGATACAAAATCAACACACAAAAGTCAATAGCTTTCCTATATGCAAATAACAAACATACAGAAAAAGAAATTAATGAGACAGTCCTACTTACAATAGACATACACAAAGAAAACCAAATACCTTGGAATAACACTAAGTAAGGATGGGAAAGGCCTAAATATTGAAAACATAAAAACACTCAAGAAGGAAACTGAGGAGGATGTGGGGTGACAGAAAGACCTCCCATGCTCCTGGATGGGTAGATTTAATATTGTGAAAGTGGCAATTCTACGAAAAGCAATGTATAGATTCAACATAATGCCAATAAAAACCCCAGCATCATTCTTTACAGAGATAGAAAAAAAAAATCTCAAAACTCATATGGAATGGCAGATGGCCTCAGATATACAGAAGTATCCTCAGCAAAAGAAATGCCTCAAGGAGATATCTATTGCCTGATCTAAAACTATACTACAAAGTCATAGTAACAAAAACAGCATGATATAGGCAAAAAAAAAACCAAGCAAATAAAAACCCTGTGGGACCCTGCTGAGAGGCATAGAGAACACAGGGTTAACGCTCAGCTCTGTGGATAAACAGGTGTATCAGTGCACAATGACCCCCCCAAGTAATCCACAGACCTGCAAAAAACAAAGAAACAAACAAACAAAACAAAAAACAGGCAGAGAAATGGAAAAAGATTTAAAGACCCAATTATATATTTAAAAACCCAGTTCAACTATAGCTACTTGATCTTTGACAAAAATTCCAGCAACAAATGCTGGAGAAAAGATAGCATCTTCAACATATGTTACTGGAGAAATTGGATAGCCACAAGTAAAAAATGAAACTAGCCCCAATCCTCTCAACATGCACAAAAGTCAACTCCAAATTGATTAAAGAACTTAATATAAAACTTGAGCCTCTTAAATACCTGGAAGAAAAATTAGGGGGCACTCTCCAAGATACAGAAAAAGGAAAACTTCCTGAATATTAGCCCAGTAGCCCAGGAAATTCATCACTCATTCAACCAGTGGGATCTCATCAAGCTAAATAGCTTTTGTACAGACAATCATACAACACACAGAGTCTATAGACCACTATCAGTTAGTGAGGAAATCTTCAACAGCTACACCACAAACAGAAGCCTAATATCTAGAATCCACAAAGGATTCAAAAAAATTAAGTAATAAAAAAAATGAAACAACCCGCTTAAAAATGCTGCAGTCATCTGAATAGTGAACTCAACAAGGAAGAAATATAAATGACTAATACTTAAGAAAAGGTTCAACATCCTTAATCGTCAGTAAAATGCAAATTAAAAAAATATGAAATTACACCTTATTCCAGCTAGCATGGCAATCATTAAAAAATCTAACAATAGGTGTTGGTGAGGATGTAGGGAAAATGAACCTTCATTCATTGCTAGTGGGAGTAAAAACTTGTACAACTACTATGGAAATATGTGGAGACTCCTGATAAAAATGAAAACAGAGCTACCAATTGACCCAGCTTTTCCTCTACTGGGCACCTACCTTCAAGATTCTTCTTTTCAATACAGAGACATTTGCTCAACCATGTTCATAGCTGCTCAATTCACAATAGCTAAGAATTGTAATCAACCCACATGACAATGGCTGGATGAAAGACATCAAAGTTGTGGTCTATATACACAATGGAATTCTACTTAGTAATAAGGAAAATAGCGTAATGAAATTTTCAGGAAAATGGACATACTTGAAACAGATCATACTCAGGAAATGCACGCAAGCACAGAAAGACAAGTGTGGCATATTCTCCCTCATCTGTGGTTCCTAACCAAGAACAGCTTGAGTGCAAGCAAACCTGACATGCAACTCAAGGGACAGATAATAGGGATGGAAGAGTTGGGGGGCACAGAATTGGAGGGCCAGGGGAGATATACACAAAAATAAATTTAAAAATGTGTAGATAACATTGAATCCTTACTTCTGGATAGTAGGCTGAAAGATACAACCTTCCAAAGGAATATGGGGCATATCTGGTAAGAAGGGCCCTGAAGAGGGTGGATTGAAGCCTAACTCAAATACAATTGTGTCTTGTTGGTAACTGCAATACCAGAAATCAGTTAACACCCACATCAAACTGTTAATCTGAGAGACCTATGAGGTCCCCAAAACAAGTCAGGATTCTGTCAAAGCACTTCATTACCCATCCAAGGTAAAAGATAAAACCCTATTGCTGAGGACACCACATAGTGCCAACACACAACATGGAGACACCCAACTGGAATCCAGAAGAGAAACCAGATCCCAGATAGACCCTGTAGTGCTGGAAATCACTGAGCTGATACAGGAAATTGGCCAACAATGCTGGGAGAAAGTAGGAGACACTGCTATCAAACAGCAACCAGAATGACAAAATGTACACACCTGTGCAATAGAGGCACTCAACCTATGTTGGTCATCAAGGGCTCTCTGATTGGCTAAGAGATCATTTCAGTGTCAAGGAACCCTTAGCTGGAACAACAAAGCCAAACTCCCATGGAGGCCAAGAACCTGGACTCCAAGGAGAAGCTTCCACTAACCATGGGCCTAAAAAGAGGCTACACAACCCACTAAAATCTGACTAAATTAACTATGATTGTCTCATTTGACCTATGCTGAACTCATTCTCCTTGGAGAATCTGTTTTTTTCAGAAGGCAGCAAGAATCAAGGATAACCTAATTCTACTCACAAGACCAGAAATGATAGCTGACTCCCTGGCAAGATATGAACCATCCACATCAGCATCAGCTGGGGCCCAGGTGGTACAGAGGAACTGGTGAGATGAGCAAGAGTGCTTCTTCCACAGCAAGCCTGACAACCTTCCCCAGGGTGATGGAGACAGACACTGAGGAGACTCAGAACATTCCAAAGCAGAATTCCAGAAGCTGCTAAAAGCTCAACACTATAGTAGACTTAAACTCACCAATCATGGCTTACAGAATTTTGTTGAAGTGGGAGTGCAAAGATTGTAAAACCTTGTGTGTGTGTGTTGGATTACTCAGAGGCTTTGGCCCCTACCCATAACAGCCATCAAACCCATGGTGCATTCTAATCATCTCACTGAGGGGGGGCGCTCAGTAGAGAGAGGAGGGAGATGGTGGTACCAACACATGGCTTGTTAATACAAAGTTTCTAAATAATAATAATAATAATAAATAATGATAAACATAAAAATAATATTGTAATTACAGAAATAAAATTTACTGCTGGAAGAAAAAAATTGTATCATTTAGCAAAATGCCTAGAAAGCTAAAATTATCTTCTTTGTAATCTTCTTATAGTCTTCTAGAAAAATGCACTGAACAAAACACCCACACCAAATCTACTACTGTTCTTAGCCCAGGGTTCTATTAGGCCAAAGGTTTTGTGCTAACTCATATCTCAGAGACAACATAGTAAACTTTGATGTTTAGCTAACAAATCGAAGACTTAATTCAAGCATATAAGAAAGAAAGCATAAATAAAATGTCTAATTGCACATAAATTAAGAAGCTTGGCTAATTTTTCTTGATATAGTAAAGTGAACAATAACTCCAAAGCTTAAAGAAATAATGTTCTAGCTAAGACAATATATCGACTAAAATTTCATATGAAATATAATGCAGACCTTTATATTATCTATTTTAAGTTCTTTTTAAAATATTGGTGTGATCTTCAGTCTTCTGAATGGAACCTAAAGCCTAATACAAGCTTCTTTAATTAGCTAAGTAGATTTGAAATCTCATTTTTACTGGGGGAATTCCAATTTTATGTCATTTGGAACATTGCCTGTATCTAAATTCATTTGAAAAAGCCAAGTTAGTCTCAAAAATATTAATAGGTACTCTGAAACTGCATGCATTATTAATACAGCCTAATGCTACATGTTATCTCTAATATTTTTGTGAGCAACTAATGAATATTCATAAAACCAAATTGACACAAATAAACATGGATAGGGATTCTTTTAATGGAGAAGCATCATCTATAAAGTAAATATGCTAAACATTGAAACTAGGACACATTTTTATCGTAAGCTATACTGACATACATAATGTTTAACATTTTGTAAAATCAAATACAACTTTAGAAATTTGTAGCCTTGGGGGAATCTTAGTGTTTAGTGTAAAATATATATAATTACTGATGAATAACATTTTCAATAGGAATAATAGACAAATATTTCTTGCTTACCTTAAATGTATCAAATCTATTATATAAAATTCAGGTGAGGAAATCAGAAGCAAAAATATATATTTTAAAAATGGAGATTATGTGCCAGAGGCACAAAATTATTCAAACTCAGTGCGTTTCAAATAGCTCATTTTATTTTGAATATTCTAATAAATTCTTGTTTTTAAGCAGGCCTCTTTATTTTTATAATTAATTTTTTTTTCTTTATGTCAGGAGATTTCCTTAGCAATAGAAATCAGCATAGATGCACATAGCATATGGATATTTTAAATGTGAAAAAACACATGCTGTTTACTAACACACATCAACCCTATTCTCAATAGGTTTTCCAAATGTTCATTTAATTTCAAACCATATTTATATGGTGATAAAACTCTAAGATTTTAAAATAATTGAATGTCATTTACATTTATAATTGTGCTGAAATGGCTGAGCTTTTTTTTTTTACTGAGTATAATAATTATAGGCCAAACATTATCCTAGACGAGATTTAAAGGTGATGGCTAAAACAACAAAGATTAACCATGTAAATGTAGCTCATCTGTTCTTGCTCTTTTATAACAAGAGGATGACAACCATTGCTAACTTTTATTTTCTATCTCCCTTCAGAGTTTCCCAAAGGATTGTCTAAGAAACATTACATTTTAAGAAGGCTTAAAAATATCTAAGTGGCAGGATTAGCAGAAAACCTACCTCCACAGCAAGTCAGATAACCTGTGAAAGGATAATGGAGACAGACACTGAGGATACCCAACACAATCTAAAGCAGAAATCCAGAGACTCTTAAGACCTCCACAGTAAAGCAGACTTAAAACTCACCCTCCATGATTCAGGGAACTGAGCGGAAGAGGGGGCGGAAAGATTGCAAGAGCCATGGTGGGGGAGAATATCCAGAGACATTGCCCCCCTCAGCAACAACACACAAAGAAAAACAAAACAAAAAATCTGGCTACCTTCATACAATCCATAACCCCTTATCCCATAGACTGTTCCAGCATGCCCACTGAGGGACCCCAGCAGATTGGGGACTAAGAGGAGGGAAAGGGGGCTACCATCATAGGACTTGCTCATGCAATGTTTCTAATTATTGAAAATAAATATGAAAAAAATCTAAATGTATTCAGTTCAAATGGTGTTGGGAAATGATATGTTTTGTTTTGAAGGTTCATGAGAAAAAGGTCAAACAAAATCAGTCCGGCAGGTGGGCTCCTGTTTTTAAGAGGTAAAGAAAGGCATATCTCAAGTTCATGTTAATCCCCAGCTCCATAGCAAGACCCTTCCTTCCCAGGGGCAGGGATGATTGGGGAATAGCTGTTTCAGTGCTAAACCACTTGGATAAGAAGGGCATTGTCCTGAGTTTCATGCCCAGTATCAGAGAAACACAATCAAAAGAAGAGAAAGCATCTGATATCACAAGATCAACTTATATTACATCTAAATGCACACCCAATTCTCAGGATCACTATCTTCGAAGTATCCAGTTTTTGAAACAATACTTTTCTAACATGATTTTTCTTTTTTTATTCTTTTTTTTAAATGTTTTATTTATTCATTCCAAGTAGAGAGAGAGACAGACAGAGAGAGAGAGAGAGAGAGAGAGAGAGAGAGAGAGAGAGAGAGAGAGAGAGAGAGAGCACCAGGGCCACCTTGTGGGTCTGGCTTATGTGGGTCCTGGGGAATTGAACCCCGGGCCTTAGGCACTGGAAGCAAGTGCCTTAACTGCTGAGCCATCACTCCAGCCCCAGATTTTTCTTAAAATCTACAATCAGTTTTTAAAGTTTGTTGAGGTTCATGTCATATTCCATGAACGGGGTTCATTTTTTTCTCTCTTTTCTTTGATGCTATCCAGAATCCATACCCTGATCAATTTGCAAATGCTTTACAGCAATACTTCCTTATGTCTGTCTCTTGTAGTTTGGCATCCTTAACTGGTCATTAGTAGCACACAATCTGCTCTTGTTCCTAAAGGGTTAATCTCCACAGCTCCATAGATTTCTAATCACCCTAATATATGCAAAAGTAATTCAAACTCACACATCTGGGATCCTACACATTCTACCTGTTTTTAGCACTTTAATTTACTAATTACCCCCATGAAAAACCTGATCCTCGGAAATTTATTTCTTCAGCACAACAAATGCATCATTCAAGCTCTTGTAATGTGTTCTTTCTGCCATATTAGCTGGTAAATACCCTTCATTTCCACCATTTTAACCAGGTATGCCACCTCTCAAGTTCTCACTGTTAGGTCAAAACTCATGCAACACTTGGGTCCCCCCCAAAACCAAAGCCTGCTTCCTAAACAGGAGTTAAAGCCCCCCCCCCCCACCTGCTCTGCCTCTGTCTGGTGGAAAAGGACATCCCTTCCCCCTTCCAGGCCACCTGGGCCCTTCCCCCAACCTGGGCATCCCCCTTAAATTCCTGACCTGACCTTCCAATGTGCTCTTTACCCCCTGGGAGATAGCCTGTAGCTAGGGGTATCTTGCTCTGATTAAACCTTTCCTTTCAGACCAGTCTCTCATAGTGGAGTTGGTCATGTTCAACCTTGTCATTCAAGAAATTCTCACTAAATACAGTTTCTTGTGGTAACCGTCTCTTTTTCAACTTACTATTTCTTTCAAATAAATATGCCGGGATATACACTAGCCATAATGATCTTATTATCTTGACTCCTTTTTGCCAATCACATAGTTTCTTAGTAGCCAGAAACATGAATTTAATTTTTTTTTGGTTAGCATCTAACTTAGTGCCATGTACACATGAAACACTTAGTAAGCATTTTATAATTTATTTATTTATTTATTTATTTATTTATTTATTTTTAATCACTTAACCCTTGAATCATTTATCCACTAACTATTTTCCATATTTATGAAGAGAACTGTTTTAAACGGCTTAGTAAATTGCCAAATGTTAGGCCAGTCTGTTCATAAATAGAGGAAGAAGAAGAGACAGAAAACATTTAGGTGTTTCAACATGAAGAAGGGAATTGTGGAGAGATAACTTATAAAGAGAAGGTACAGTGTGAGCCTTCTTTCTGTGCTTGGATACTATGGACCCTGAGCTGTTGGGTTCTTTTTAAGCAATTATCATTTATGAATTGTTGAACAAATGAGGCTCAAATTTCACAACTGGTTAAGTAAGGGACTGGAATTCCATGTGTAAATCTGTCAGAAACGACACAGCAATTCAATAAACAATATTTTCCAAATGATTTTGCATACATTATATGTCTAAATTTTATAGGAAACTTTGCTTGGCTCAATCTTCAAATAAGTTGCTACACCTTAGTTAAAAAGCTAAAATGGAATTAGGGTGTAGCTCAATGAGAGAGAGCTTGTATAACATGCCAAGGGGAAAGAAAGGAGAGGAGAGAGAAAGAGAGAGAGAGAGAGAGAGAGAGAGAGAGAGAGAGAGAGAGACAGAGAGAGAGAGAGAGAGAGAAAGGAGGGAAGGAAAAGAGAGGAGATCCCAAAAATATAATCCTACTATGAGATTGTCCTTCCAGTTGCATTCCCCTTTAAGCAGATGTATATAAACACACTTTGTGGGGTTTTAACTCTTTCAAGAGGAACGCTTTTCTATTAATCTATGAATTGTCCTATACTATTGAATGGAAATCATGTAATCTGCAGACTTCATGGCAGGTTCACAGGGTGATGTTTCCAGACCCCCAGGACACTCTTCCTTGAACATCAGATCTTGTGGCACTCTGCATAGGAGAACAATGGGGAGCCCCTCCAACAATGCCAGCTAGAAGCATCTCTGCCTGTGTGTGCAGCTCCTGTGTGTGCAGCTTTAAGGGTCGTAATAATAACCTGCGAGCTGGGCTGGGAGTCAGGGACTGCAGTTTACAAACATGTGTTTACTGAGGCCGCTTCACACTAATAACTAAGTCCGAAAATGACTCAAACCGAAATGGAATGCTGAACAATTAAGATTCTCTCCCCATAAGCCCATCACTATCATTTTATTAAAGGCTACTGGGAAAAGCTTTACTGAATAACTAATTCTAAATTATATTCGATGAAAACAAATTAATGTAATAATTTTCTTTCTGAAATTAATTTAAATCTCTGTGGGTGTTGCAACAAATTTAGTCTTTCCTATGCATACAAAAAGTTATGAAAAGCCTTATTGCTTTTGCTGCTTTAGGCAAAGATTCATTGTTTCACAGTCACTGGTAATGGCGATTCTTTCAATTTAGCAAACTTGCTCTAATTAATCACATTTGCCAATCTAACTTAAATATTTAAATTTGTCTGTATTTTGTCAGCGGAGATAGCAGAACGGCAATTGGTTACCTTATGTGTTATTTTTGTTTGTAGACATTCTCCCCATGTATACCGTTTTGATGATTTGATATTTGTCATGACTTCAAAAGGAATATTCCACCTTCCTACATATTATAATGTTCAAATATTGCTTTTAGTGCAAAATGCTTTAAAGTACAAAATGAGTTATCTGTATCTATAAAGGGCTATTCCATTTAATTGACTACCCTCTTCCCCCCTTTATAAATGTTTTAGATTGATATTGTGTCTGAACATACATTAAAATTGTGCTTATCCTCCTGTTAATCAAAACAGTGCAATTAGAAGGATTTAAAAGTGTATTCAAATCAAATGGATTTTTCAGGAGTTTTATAAATCCATTTATATTTTATCGAACAATGACATTTAGTGATATGGAAAATGCTAAGTACAGGCCAATTTAATGAAATATTTTTGATTGTGTGAGAAAAAGAACCATTAGAAACAAAGAAATGAGAATGTTGAAAAATTCAGGGGTAGAGAGTGTGGTCCTGTACAGTTACAGGGCAGGGGCCCAGACACACATGTGGTCCATAGATATATCCCTAAGCTGGGGCCTTCCAGTAAGGGAATAAGCCGGTGTCTCTTTCTAATGGACAGTCTTAGGGCCACCTGAATGGACTCACAGCAATTACCTTAGTCCTCATGTCCTCTGCTTGTAAGTACTTGGAGGGCTTTGTTGAGAAAAAGATGACCCTCATTTTAATTCAAGATAAAACCACAACTTTGGCATTACCCTGTCTAAATCATTGTGCATACATCTTTCATTTGGATGCTTACCATGGCTCCCATTATCTGAAACCTATAAGCACATTTGGATCAGGGGACTGGCCCCCACTCAGAAATGGAGAAGGTCTGCTATAGTGTCCTCTGTAGATATATGTTGAAAACAAGGCATGGTGAGGATCTGTGAAGTGTCTCCCAGGAGGGCAATCCACTCTTCATGATTTTTTTTTGTCATTTACACAGGCAGATATTAGCTGCCCATGGGTGCACTAGACAAGGTTGAATCAATACTGCTGATGAGTGGCTTCCCTTATTTCCTTATCATCTTTATTTCTTCTCCCCTGATTTAAAAGTCCACGATCTTACATTCTCATGTTTTGACCTAGGGGAGAACCTGAAGCCACTACAATTCTTTCAGAGTAAAAGAAGCTACTTGTGCCACATTCTGAAATAGGTATAAAAGAGACCCCAAAGCCCTCCGTGCTTCTGCTGTATATCGTGTTGTTTGCACTGCCTTCTATTTTCTTATCTGTGAGGGTACATTCCAAGGTCCCCAGTGTATTCTTACAAATGCAAATGGTACCAAGTCCTATATACTATACTCTTCTCATGCATACACATCTATAGTATAGTTAATAAATTAGGGGAAACACGAGGTTATCCAAGTGACATAGGTTGTAACAACTTAGGTATGTGATTCTTTTTGTTTTCTAAAATCAAGAACCTCCAGCATCTCACTCAAAGAAAACACTCACAGTTTCTCCTTGAAGCATCCAGATGGTCAGCAGTGATAGGCTTGAGGTGTGGAGCCTTTGATAATTAAAATACAGGTAGGTACCTAGCTTACAAGCAATGGGATACCTCAACATTGGATCTGATTGTGGTAGAGCAAGCAGCACAGCCAGCATGAAATATCATCATTCTCTGCAGAACAGTATACAGTTTAAAAATGATGAACTCTCTGGTAGTTTCAACTTAATATTTCTGGAATACAGTTATCCGTGGGTAAAGGAAACAAGTTTCACTTGTAGGTATGTAGTGATGACTTTCCTTTTGCTTTCTTCTTTTCTTTTTATTCTTGTGCTTATAAACTATGGATTATTGTGTGTGTGTGTGTGTGTGTGTGTGTGTGTGTGTGTGTGTGTGTGTTTAGCTTTTCATTTCTCCATTCTGGTTCCAATTATAATACCTAATAGTCTGCCCTGGATTTATATAGACACACTTTGTCATTATAGAGGGGAAAAAAATGTCTGGCTTTGTGTTCAATACCATGAACATGAAAAAAAGTTAATCTAGTATTCTAAGTATTAGATTTCCCAGAAAGCAAGCTCTAGAAATAGCAATTAAAACAAAGATAAACCTCCATTGGTTTGCTTGAGTCAGGGTGTCACGTAGCTCAAGCTGATTGGGAATTGCTGGGTTAGTCAGAGATAACTCTCATCTCCTGATCACCTCACCTTTGACTCATCAGTTCTGGGATTACAAGCATCTGTCACAACACAAGCCAAAGCAAGTATAAATCTTTATGCCAAAATATCCAAAATATATAAAGGTTAAATATTGACCAGAGCTTATGGACATATTATAAACATATAATTTATAGCTATTAAAATAAAAAATGAATTAAATGAATCTATAGAATTTAATATTATTTATGAGCAGTAATAAATTTTACAAAATTAATTTTATATACCTAAGGAAAAGTTTTCTTGACTCAACCTACAATAGGTATAAAATCCTTACACATTTACATATATATTCATATTTCACAGAGGCTGTTGTATTTTGTATACCAGTGTTGTTCATATATAAATTTCCAATGAGTATTTGACTATACAATTAAAAGTCTATAATTTGTGCATTATTTCAGATATTAGAATAGCTTATAAATTCCATACTGAGCTTAAACAAGAGCTGATACACGCATAGATTATGGATGCTGCATTTCACACAATGATGATATTACTTGACTGTAGTCTATGATTGAAAAATATTAGAACATTTTGCTCATTTTATTTTTTTCTGGATATTAATAGAATTTGCACTATCTTATGAACACATGTCCACAGTTGATGAAGATCAGGCAGTTACCAGTGAATTTCCCTTTACAGAGTACTGACAGTGCACTGAGGACTCTGAGCAATTTATCTGAGGCTTTGACCTTCCATTTCTCAGCAACAATTTCACCTACCTACTTACAGAGCTGTTTTTAAGTGTTGATAGGTTTAATTCTGTGTGTTTGAATAATCTCATCAGTGCTAAAATAGTACTTTGAAGAGTATTATAACTTGTTTATAAAGTTGGCATTTATTTCTTAGAAATGAAAAAATACTATGTAATAAGTTTCTTAGTGATATGATCAATGTCTTCTAGCGATGAAAAAAATTTCCCAATGTTAACGAAGAGTATGTAGTCTAAATACATTCCCTGATTAGAATAATAAAAAATGTAATTTCTACACAGGTTTTAGTACCTCAACCAAAACAATGGGGTTTTCTATTATGATCAACATTATTTTCCGGTAACGGACAAAATTCTTTCTTACTTGTATAATGACATCTCAATAATAATGATTTAATTAATTGCTATATATTATATGGTTTTATCAATAATAAATATATAACAGTACCTAATGTACTAAATTATTCATGGTGAAGGGAAATTGCATTGTGTTCCTTAATTATATTGTAACCCATATTATCATATGTAATTGTTTTCATGTTTAAGGAAAAATCTTTATGTTTTTAGTAATTTGTTGCAATTTTTCTAAAACTAACAAAATACCATTATATAATCAAAGAATGAAAGTGTGGCATTCTAGATAACATTCCCAACCTCTTCATGAAAGTTTTTGAAGTATTATCTTTGTGGTTTGTTATAGTATAAATGTGAATATATGTACTCTATAGCCTGATGTATTTTTGATTAAGCTTGCAACTTGAGTCTCCCTTGGGAGAAGCCCTATTGGGGAAGAGATACACATCACTCAGGGCGGATCTTCTGGTCTGGCCCTACCAAGTGTGTAAAGAGAAGTTTGAGTTTTACCTATTCATACCTGCGAGATGTTGGTTTTTTCTCTCTTGCTATGCTGGTATATGACAGAGTGAGCGAGCTTCATGGATACAACTTACCCTGGATTCTGTAAAAAACCTGAAATAAACCCCTTTCCTCCCATATGTTGCTTCTGGCTGTATGTTTGGCCAGAAATACAAAGTAGCACTTAGGAAGGACCATTAGGAAGGACATCCTCTGGACCATTAGAAAACCATGCCCAGCAGAATGGATGAGATAGTAATAATGTCACAAAGAATCCAAGAGTTTAAGAGATGGGGAAATTGTTCAGTGGGCAGAACCACCTGACAACCTGAGTTCAGATCCCCAGTTCCCATAGAAAGCCAGATCTGGTACCTAGCAACTATAATACCAGCAAACATGCATGGTGATGGGATCTGAAGATAAGATAAAATAAGCTGTAATAGCAGGAAGAATTTAGTGTGATAGGTACATGAAGCTTATAGGCCAGTAAGCCTTGTATATCCAGTGCTAAAAAGAAGAGACCCTGTCTCAAGGTGAAAATAAGGTCGTATACACAAAGTTGGACTCTGACCTGTACACATGCATCATGCCCCTAATGTACCTTCACATCTATAGATGACAAGAGAGTATTTCATAAGGGTAACACAAATCCATAATAAACTGAGACTAACTCTGGAAGATTATCTTGAATATAATGAAATTACAGACTTTTAATACTAAGGTTGTATTTCATATTATTTATAGAAGTCTTAATGATTAGCCAAATAAGAAAAAAATTATTAAAGAACTCAAATAGGACACGATTAACCTTTTGATTCAAGGCTCTATTCCAAGTCCATGATGGTGGTAATGGGTGTGCAAGGTGTGACACGGACCAGAGAGAACACTAGCACACTCTCTCTAAGAGATGCTTAACTCTGTTAAACTATCAAGGCATCTGAAGAGAATTAATATTTATGCTAAGAGTCAGTTCTAAACTTATTCCTAACTATGAAATGAACCAATTTACAACTCTATATATCTCAGTAATGACTATATGCTTATTTAACCATAAAATCTATAAAACACATCCACAAGAGACAAGCAATTCGGCAGCAATAAAAGCTATAGAAATTGCTGGAGGTAGTCAATGAAATAGTACTGAACAGAATCCCAATCTTATTCAGGTAAATGCTGTACCCATTTGTCTGCGAACTACTGTTCCAGCCTCTTTCAATTATCTCTCAGTAAAAGAGGACAAACTCCCTTGCTGTAGACCTTTGCTTTAATGACAGCATTAATTTGAATTCTCAGAACATTGGCTACATTGTGTTAGTTTATGAGGCAATAATACCCAGAGTCACTTCATCAACCAAAGTTAATATTCTTTGTGTATTTAATTAGCTCTGACAAAAAAAAAGAAAAGGCAGGTAAAAAAAATTGCAAGATTTACTCCAAAAATAATTCCAAGCCTGGCTTAGATTAAATATGGAAAGGTAACAGACCTAAATTTGCTTGCCCCATGGAGATATTGGATTGTTAAGGTACACTGTTGAAAATTCTGTCTCAGATTTTCAGTGTTAGGTTAAACTATGATAAAAGTCCTGATTTTGAAGGTTTTTTTATTTATACATTATTGCAGTTTGATACATTAGGTACACTTAGCTAAACAGCTCGTTGAAGCAAGCAGTGTACAGTCTTGTAGATTTCACGACTCTATAGCAACTATATTATCTTCAAAGGTTGATGTGTGATTTACAATTTAATGATGAATCATGTTTGAGACATAAAATATTTAAACGGTTAGTATCAGAAGATAATTTCTCCTGTGAATTCAACCTCCTGTTGTCTGAGCTGCTTTAAGCATGATTTTTAATGAACAACAGCTAAGTCAAAGTGCATAGGTGCGGCTCAGCTTGCCCCAGACACATTAGCCAAGATGAAGAGTGAAATTAATCAATTAAATGCTATTAGATTTGATATAAAATATCACCAACCTCTCATTAAGTGTCACCAAGGCTAAAAAGAAAACTTCCTTCCCTCTTGTTTTGTCTCGAAGGAATCACTCTGCTTACATAGCTGTTACAGACTCAGCTCCATTGAGAGGAACTGTATGATCTCCTTTTCACAGGTTTTCTATGGGATGGGCCTCTAGTGCTAAGGTTCAAGGTTTTCTTTCTTACATTGAAATCCCTTAGCTGAACCTACCTTTGATTTTTTATGCTTAACTGTCATAAATATTCTTCTTTAATATATAATCCTATTTCTGAGAGAAATATTAAGCATTATTTTAAGGTACTTAATAAATTGTTAGGTATTTGGTTATTTCATTTTACAGTCAGATGACCCATTAGGGGAATATAAGCAGTTTATACTATTTAAAGATTTTACCCAAAATAATGATACCAATAATATTGCTATTAGTATATCTGCTACTTCCACAAATAGTAAAAATGTGTCATTAAGTTGAGAGATGGATCAGTTACAGACACTTCAAAATGTTGATATTTCCAGGGCATTTCATCCCCATGAGAATTTAAGGAAGTGGGTATTTATGTTCCCTGCACCTCCAAATGAAGAAATAGAAGCACAGCATTTTGTGTTACTTATAACCACTGGCAAGTGGCAGAACTGTCTTTGCACCCAAAGCTTCCTTATATTATCTGCCTTTTAAACTACCATGACATATAAAGCATATAGAATCAGCCATACAATATAATAAAGGATTCAAATATTAGAACTGGAAATATGTGTCAAATTGTCTCAATATCATAATAATAAAGTGTAGACTGTATATGACAGTTGTTACGCTATTGTATAAATAAGACGTAACTAGCTGGGGCCAAAAGAAATAAACTTGTTTTCTTAATATCATCTACTATTTATCAAAGCCAAGACGCTCACAAAATGACTAAATAGCATTACTATTATTAAGATATTGTCAAAAATTCAACTTGTGTTTAATAAGTTACTTTTGGAAGGTGTTGGATTTTTTAAATTATTAATACTTTTATTGGGTTTAAAATTTACTACATAAATACACTACATTTCCCATGAAATTCTCCTCTTTTGTACCCTTTCCTTCACACTTATTCCACTGAGGACCCTCCTCTTTCAAGGTCGTTCTTCTGTTGTAATCGGTCCCTTTCTGCCTGGACGAGCATCCAACCAGACACAGTTTATAAGAGGAATTGATTTATTTCTAGTTACAAAATCCAAGGGAAACTCCATCAATGGCAAAAGAAGCTGCTTACTTCCATACTTCAACTGCAGCAAGCAAACACCAAGCAGCAAGCACAAACCATCAGAGCTCAAACGATTTTCTCCACTCCTTAGGGATGGAATCAGATCTGCCCCCAAGTGACACATCACTCTGTTGCAGGAATCTGCCTGCTAGAGAATAAAGTTTCAAACTTAATTTAAAAAAAAAAATCTGAGGGCCAGAGAGATGGCTCAGCGGTTAAGGCATTTGCCTCCAGTGCCTAAGGCCCTGGGTTCAATTCCCCAGGACCCACATAAGCCACACCAAAAAGGTGGTGGCCCTGACTCTCTCTCTCTCTCTCTCTCTCTCTCTCTCTCTCTCTCTCTCTCTCTCTCTCTCTCTCTCTCTCTCTCTCTCTCTCTCTCTCTCTCTCTCTCTCTCTCTCTCTATCTCTATCTCTCTCTGTATCTTTGTGCTTGAAAATGAATAAATAAAATATTTTTTAAAAAAACATCTGAGTCTATGGGATCATACATTTTTTATACTATTGTATTCACATTACCACACCTTCCTGTTTTGTTTTGTTTTGTATTTATTTTTATCTCATTGCTCACTCTTCTGTCCTCTGGGTCAAAATGTTTATCAGTTCAGAACAGTGAAGGTCTTTTGGGGATCACTGTGGGGTCATCAATGCCTCACTAGATGGTAGGAAAGTGCCTCAAAGTACACCACTGTGTCTTTTACATTCTTTCCATTCCCCTCTTGGGGACTGTTCCCTGAACGTTGGAGACTGTTAGAAATCTTCTTTAGTGTTGAAGTCTCAACAGCCTTATATACTCAGCTTTTCTGAGTTTTGAATCTCCTCAAAGTCTACTTCCATCGGCATAGAGACTTTAGTGGTAAGAGTAGCACTCAGATTCAATATGATATTTCCTCCAGAATGTTCTCTGGGCCTGTGGTGGGTCTGCTATAGATGAATCATCCAGTGCTAGGAAATCTGCTGTATCTTCCTAGTATCCATCACCATCTGTAAAAAACAGGCTCTCTAATGCAGATTAAGAGAAGTGTTGATCAAAGGGAATGAACATATACATTTGGAAGCCTTTGTGATGGGCATAAGGTCTTTGTTTAGTCAAAGTACAGTGGGAGCTACCATAAATTGTCTATAAGCTTCTAAGCCATAGGGACTCAGTTCTGAGTATCAGGCAGGTATTTCGTTTCACTAAGCAAGCCTTATATCCATAAGTTATCTACCACTACTGCACCCATGAAAGGAACTGTAGATGCATGCAGTGCTTTGTGCATCTGGCTTATGTGGCTTTACATGGGTACTGGAGAACTGTCTTTCCTCTTCCTAAACTAATATGTCTATAGACTGGCTGTATCTGGTCACAGCCTTATGACAACTCTGAACCATCATTGCATAGTGAAGCTACTCTCAGATGCTGATCTTCAAACTCTAAAGCATTTGAAATCATTTTTCTGCAGGAACATTATATATTATATTTAATATATATTATATTATATACCGTGAATATATTTTAATATGATGCATAAATAAGCATAAATACATAAAACCAGAGAAAATGCATATGAAATGGCATGATTTTAAAATGAAATTTTATTATGCTTAAGACAATAAAATTGTTTTATTTTCCTAAGGTGTTTCCATTCACACCAAATTAGATTAAAAAATAAATTTGTGTAAAAAATGTAATTTAGGCTTAATAAACATTATTCTTGAAAGGTATTGCTAAGTGGTTAGAGAAGAAGTCTTGGTGCTACAACTTGGAGAGACCCAATATTTTTCCCAAATTAAAAAAGTCCCTTCCCTACAGCATTAAAAAAATCATGAAGCTCACATTAATGCCCTTATGAAATATAGCCACGGTCCAATAAAATTAAACTACAATATTTTTATTGTATTTAAAATTTATTTTATTAAAAGTGGGAAATAATTATTATATTAGACTGAATATTTGTGTCCAGCGGGCAGGTCTGTTTTCATAGTGAATTACTTCCTAGTCCCCAGGGAATATTTTATATGCATGCAAGTGTGAATATGAGAAAAATGATATAGAAATGCACACATATCTGTCACCTATATTAAAACATAAGTACTTATTCACTAATATATATTATGGATATACTGTTTTATGTATTATACATCCTTCAAGCCTGAAGTATATTTAATAGAGCACATGCACTGTAATATAAGGCTAGATTTATGAGATTGTTTTTATCCTCAATATTCTACTTGAATTTCTGTAGTGATATCATCAAATATGAAAGATGGGGAGATGCTGCTTACATTTGTTATATATCCATACACTTGCTGTGTGCTATTTTAGGAGCAGCATTAAAATTATTAGGATTAAAATTATTTCATTTATACATTCTATGTATTAAATACATATATATGGTCCCACTTCCCAGTTTGGAATGACAAGAATATCAACTTTCCGGACGTGGTGGCACACGCCTTTAATCCCAGCACTCGGGAGGCAGAGGTAGGAGGATCACCGTAAGTTCAAGGCCACCCTGAGACTATATAGTGAATTCCAGGTCAGCCTGGGCTAGAGAGAGACCCTACCTCGAAAAAACAGAAAAAAAAAAAAGAGTATCAACTTTTCACCACAAGATTTTTTTCCTACAAAAGATATTGAAGATACTGATTAAAGTGAACATTGAAGGTCTTTACTATGCCTATATTAGGAGCTGAAATCACTCACAAATGCAGAAAGATTGATATGTTTTACTGGTGGCAAATGAGCACACATAAAGTCACAGGTTGTACAGCACACTGGAGTGATGGACCCAACAGTTAACTTCAATCCTCCTTGTTAAACCCTGTTCCATCATGATCCATAATGCCGGTACAATGAGCAGATCACTCAAATGTATATCCAATGAGCTAAGAACTGGAGAAGCTTCATAGAATGATATTCAGATTGTAACTTATGCATATTTAAAGCAGCTTAAGGTGTAGCAATGTGTAAGGTATAAACAATAAATGTTAGTAAATTATTAATGGCACATCCAGACAAGAATTAAAGATGGGCTTGATTCAAATAGCATTCCTGCGGGGAAAACATGCACATTCTATTTTATGATTTAAATTCTGTAGAGAGCACAGTTTGATACGCAACACTTAGAGAATTACAAGCTCCAGAAACAATCAACTTTCATTCTAAATGATAAAAATTAATACAGATGTTATTTTAAATTAAATCTGAAGCATTTTATAGGCAGAAAAAATGATTATGGAAATTACGAGCCTTAAAATACTTGTAATTCACCAAAGATGATGTGTTAAATTGCAATCAACCTGTCATAGTAATTTTCTTCTTTATAAATATATGTTAAGGAAGCAATTTTGGTTCAGAAAGTCAGTTTTCAGCTCTTTGTCATCTTTTCTTCCAAATTAAAGCTTGTAAGATTGATGATTTACAGGCCAAAATGTGAAGGTTCATAATATACGAAAAGTCTTTGGGGGAGAATTAAAGCAACACGACTAAGTGAAAGTTAACCAAAAAAAGTAGCTACAGAGAGGAAAGCAAATCATTGTCAAGGTAAAACATTAAAAATACCCACCAGTAGCAAACTGACATTTTCTCTCATACTGAATATCAAAATATTTTGCGTAGATTTCATATAACAAAGTAGTTATCAAATGGATTATATAAGAGTTTCAAACAATGTAGCTTATGTATAACTCTATAAGGCAACTATATCTTGAAATATCCCTATATTCCATTCTAGCTTTATTAAAACTCAAGGGAAACCAAGCCATGTATATACAAGAGTGCATTTTGCACGAGGAAGCCCTTTCTGCAGCTTCCATAATGAAGGCTCAGGAAGCCCACACCTTGACATCCTGGGGTCTCTGTTTTTCTGGACTGGAGATTAAAAAGTCTCATATTCTCCTCACACTACCTGCCACTGAATCTCAATGGAGTGCCTGAAACTTAGCAAGGGGAAGATTAAATTTGATGTTTAGCCAGACTTTCATTGATTGATTTCTTCAGTAAACATGCACCTGAGACAAAAGTATATATAGATCTAATACAGGTTTCATAGTAAAGGATGATTGCTACACTAAATTTTATAATTTTGTATTTTAAAGTCATTGTAATTTAAGTGACTAAGATGTATAGTGCATGTGGTCCGCCGTATCTAAACCCAGGGCTCCAAGAGCAGATAATCTCATATATTTTAAAAGATGGACCATTGTACCACATTTATCTTCCTTTACATCCTTGAAATAGATATACAATAAAGCAGTAATAACCTTGCTTATCATGTAAGGTAAATAACCATCATTTTGTTATGTGTATAGTGAGTAAAGTTTAGAGTTCATAGGAATCTTCACAGATTGCCAGTGTAATCATTCATTTAGTCATTACTTCTAGCTAATGCAAATTATCGAGACTAGGATATCTAAAAGGTAACTATTTGTTTAAACTATTATAAAGTTTGGAGTCCAAGATCATTGATGATCTCTTGTCATTTCCAAATAATTGTCAATATTGAGAAAGGTTTCAGAAAAGACAAGCTGATAAGATGGTACAGCGCACTGGACTGTGAGTTGAGAATCTTGCATTTTATTGAGATAACAAAATAAAGTGACTCTGGCTCAAAAAGACAAGCACTACATGTTCGCTCTCATGTTCACTTCATAACCTCCATTTTTTAGATGTGTATGTAAACTGGAGATGCCAGGAAGGTAGAAAGAACCAGGAGGGAAGGCTGGAAAGGAGCAGGGGGTAGTGAAAATGTCGAGTACTGGGAAGAAAATGTTTAATCGTGGTCAGGGGAAGGAATGGAAGCGAGAAGTGAGAGGTGTAGGGTAAGAAAACTAGACTATAAAAATGTCAGAGAAAAATCTACTTATCAGCTGATTAAAACAAGTTATTTACGGGCTGGAGAGATGGCTCAGTGGGTAAGGCACTTGCCTCCAGTGCCTAAGGCCCCGGGTTCAATTCCCCAGGACCCACATAAGCCAGACCCACAAGGTGGTGGCCGTAGTGTGCTCTCTCTCTCTCTCTCTCTCTCTCTATCTCTCTATCTCTCTCTCTCAATGAATAAATAAAATATTTTTTAAAATATTTTAAGATTTAAAAATAGAGAGTTTGGGCAAAAACTCTCTCTGTGTGTGGATAATGGTGCTCTCTGAATTCCTAGATTTTTACAGGAAAAATCCCAACACCAGGGGTAACATGCCACCCAATGAGGTTTGGTCATTGTGGCCCCTGAGGTCCTTAACAGAATCCAGGTACTGTCAATGTACTTGGTTACCTACCAGGACTAAATGGCAAGACACTATGCATTGCTTACAACATGCATCAGTGGTAGGAAACAGAATGTACAATCTGGACATGACCTGGAAGCCTCTTCCCTGCTTTCGAGCTGCCATAATGCTGAACAGTTTTAGGTGAGAAGAGTTCTCAGTAGTCTTAACAATTGCTGGACCTCCCATGCACAATTTCCCAGTCTGGCTGGATTACCTAGCATGATAGTGCATGACTGGTACAGAAGTAACCAACTGCTCTCCTGCTGCCAGAGGGAATTTATGTCCTGTAGTGAAAACCTAGTAGAGGCTTCTGGAGAGAAGGAGATAGGCCAGGGGAAGAGCAGCAACTCTATTGTTTGGCTAAGTGGCCATCAGATTATCCTCTATGCATTTCTATTTCTATTTCTAGTGCCTATAGGTGAGTGTTGCTCTCGCCCTCCGTCAAAGAAACTTCTTTTTTTCAGGATGGCATTGATCACTGGGGAGACTCCAACCTTATCAAAGGGCCGGAATAAGTGACTGTTAGGTGGTCCCTGTTATCACTCCCCTAAAGCTTGGGAAACACTATTGAAGAGGAGCCAGAAATAAATAAATGAACAAGAAGGGATGAGGAGGGGGAGGCATACTATGGGACAGATCCCTGGACATGAAGTGACTCTTTCATTCATGACCTCATTCATAGTTGCCCTCATTATCTACACAAAACCTCCACAAAAATGTGTCCACTACCATTTTCACATGAACTATAGAGGAAGGTCACAAAAAGATATCAAAATAGACGAGGGACTGGATGGGAAGACATCAGAGTTGCATTTTCCCCTTGCCATTGTCTGGTCCTGGAGAGCAGAGATCACACACCTGAATGGATCGGGGGATAAATTAGCAGGTGAGTACTTCTTTAAGCATGAGGACCTCTAAGATCAGAGACCACCAAGTTCACCTCCTCAGAATTCCTTCTGGGGCTCATTGCCAAATGCCAGGCTGAAGGAGAGACATATCTCAAAGAGATATGCAAAGGAGTAAAGAGAGAAAAATGCATGGCCTTCTTTGTTCTTTACATGTGCACCCATGGGATGTTTATATCTGCAATCGAACATGCCTATGTGCACATGTACACACACACACACAGTTTTTTTTAAAAGAGTCTTGCAGTTTCCTTTAAATATGGCCACATATTCTTGTACAGATGGTTAAACTTGTCTGACCTTGAATTTCTTCATCCACTTGGAAAAGGAAGGACAAAAACAGAGTATATAATTATAAATGTACCTCTTCCTCTACAATTCTAGTAAATCAACTGAAATGAAATGAATTATTCAGAAAACCTTTCCCAGAGATAAAGGTTAATCCATTGCTCTGTTGGATCAGGAAGAATTGAAGAGGTTTGCACTCCGCTCCATGGTTTAATAACTCTTTTATTCCGAGGGACAAAAGAGAAGGCACCGAGTCCTTCTTGATCTGCTATATGCAAGTTACTTCGAGTAAAAGAGACCACAGATATTGTCACGGTTGATCCATATTGCTCCCTTAATCTGAGGAAAACAAGAAAAAGGCTCTGAGCTGTGACACCAGAGATGAGGGTTTCATTATGTAGATCTGTGATATAGAGAAGACAGCGTTTGCAGCAGCCAAACCCAGCAATGTGGATGTCAAGTCAAAACTGATGTCTCCTTGTCTTGTGGATGAGTTGTTATTTGCAACTTGACTTATTTTTCCAGTTTATTTTGAGACTGTACCTAACTATATAACCCATATTGGCATCAAACTTGACACAGCCCTGCTGTGATATCACCAGATAATGGGTGAGAGCACATCTCACTGCCCATTTAGTTTTATACAGCCAATCTGATGCTAACAATATTTGGGACTCTATAAGCATCAGAACCTTATTATAAAACTTCCAATATTTAGAAGCTTTTAAAATTGAAAGGAGATCTTGTTTCCTTAGAAAGAGAAATCTGTAACGGTAATTAATCCTGAAGTGGAATTTATCCTGGAGACTTCAAGCTGTGTGGTGTGACATGAGATACTTGTTCTTTTGGATCAGATGAAACATTAAGGACCCTTGAAGATGGACCTTCTGGAATTCTACTTTAGTGATATTCCACTTATATAAGCTTACCAGGAAAAAAAGCCAACAAATTTGATGTGTCAGGAACCTGAAATGAACTTTGGCTAGTCTGTCTTTCAGAAAGAAATAATATTACCTTACATTACTATTCTTTACAGGTATTCTCTCAAGGGCCTTCCAATCTAAAGTTCAACTTTTCAGTATGTGAAAAGACATGATAGTGAACTGATGGAGTCACACAGCTCAGGCGATGGACCACTTTCACTATACATGGCCAGAAGTTGCCATGGATCATTGTTAGTAACAAAGCAGGTTTTACTTTACTCTGTGTTTTCTCATAGGTCAGGCCTGTCATTCACATTATGTGGCTATCCCCCACAGAATTATTCTATTGTATATTAATAATGAACTCACCCTTCTTAGTATTAATAAAACAATAAACAGATTTCTCCGAGGACTTAAAAGAGCTTATCCCTGATACACTCAGACACTGAGACATTTAGATGTATAGCTTTTCATTTGCTATGTACCAATTTGTTATTTTAAAACAACCTGGTCTCTGCAGTCACACCTTAAAACACATTTATAATGAAATCCTGAGAAGGTAATTCATCAAATTGCAGTGTGAATTGAAACAGTTTTGTAGCAGTTTTATTGTAAAAGAAGTCCAAAAAAACCACCATGAATAGTACTTTACAAAAACCACAGACGTGGATAATATAAAATCAACTTTCCTGCTAAGGGCATTCCAAAGCTCCTTAAAACAATGAGTGGAGTGTCGGAAGATAGCATTGGCAAAGTCATTTGCTTAGACAGGTCTGGTGAGCAGTGGCTCACACAGACAGGACGGTCAGGCAACTCCTCTGTGAGCAGACCAGACCACTGGGCTGAGCACCAGGGTATAAATAAAAACCAAGGATGTCAGAAAGATTAGGTTCCTTTCTTAGGTTTCATTATTTATTTAACAAATGTTCAAACAGAGACTACACATCCCTTGGCCACAATTTTCCATAGATTAGCTTTTAATTTTCAGTCAGTGGTCTTACCTACTGCTGGTCTGAATATTGAAAATAAGCAGTGACTATGATTGGAATGAAATGCTCTGGCAATATTTCATACTGAGATCAGTTTCTGCAGATGTTTTCATTTTATTTTCTGTTTACTCAACCTTGCAGGGAAGCCAATATTAGTAATATACATGATATAATTCAAGATTAGGTTTTTTTTGCTTTAGAAACCATTTTAAAGAGTATCAAATTATGTTGAAGGTTATGTTTATATAGCAAAATTGTATCACCCACTTATGCAAAATGAAGGGAAGTCATTAGTTTGCATGATATGGGAGGCACGCTAATAGTATAATTGTATTGATATAAGTATTCCAAGGTTATTTAGTACCTGAATTTTTAATTTTTAAATTCCTAGGAAAACTGCATTTCTATAATTTTTACAATAATCTCATTTAATCTGGTGTGTCTTCCTTGTAGATTTAATAACTTTTACAGTGTTCTGAAATGACACTTTTCTATCTTGTAATTTTTCTCTAAATCCAAAAGAAAATCTTCATAGAAAATTCTATTTGGCACTCTACCAAAAGCTAAGAAAAGGAACAAAACACAACATTCTACAGTATATGATACCAATAATAGAAGGAAAATACCATAATGGTTTAGCAAGCATAACAACTAGACTTAATTTGCATATTTGCTCCTATTATGAAAATGATTTCAAGGAATGAAGTCTGGTCTCATGAGTGTGACATGTTTACAATCACCTTTTCATTGGCCACTTGTGCAAATATCTGTCTAAACCTGTAAACTGTATAATCAAAAGAAACTGTGATTGTGGGCGACAAAGTGAAAAAGAGACTAGAGAATATATATGCATAAACCCATTGAAGAATAACAGTTTGCCACAGTGCGATGCTTGAAATATATTACTTCTAAATATCACCAGTTCCAAGTTAAAAAAAAATCAATGTGAATCGTCTAAAGTGTTGTCCTGGGATGTTTCAGTGTATGTATAAAACTAATATAATGGCTGTAGACCTCATCAGTAAGATAGTTTTACTCTGAAGGAAGAAATCAAGTTTTTCTTCACTGTTTATTGTTCATAAAAGATAAGTGATGTGAAAAAGGGCAATTATGAGTAAAACCACTTTCCTACCCCATATTTACAGAGAATAGTTAGACTCTATTCCAACTGATCAGAATTTTGACTCTTAAATATGTGTTTATTATGAAGCCAACAGCTTGACCTATATTACAAAAATATATACTTATGAAAATATTAAAAATATACAAGCATGCATTTCAGAAATTTTCTGGCCATTTAATATTACAAGTAATAAGCTTTTCCTATTAATGCGGCGATTAAACAAAGTAATTTTTCACTGCTTTTCTTTATTTGTTTAATAAGCAGCATCTAGGTTAATTTCATTAGGCCCTATGTCTGTTCCTTAAAAAAATAGATATACAAGGAAAACTAGCTCTTAAAAGCACTAGCAATGAAAACCACGCCTTATGATTCCTTCTTTTAACATTATTATTTTCAGTTATAATACCTTTATAATATTTCAGACCTCATTCTCTCACTGGCTATTTAATGATATCCATCACTGTTTTCAAAGTACTATTCCAGCACTGTGATTCAATTTACACACTTAATTTTGTTTTAATTCTTTTCAACAGACATACTCAGAGGCTGCCAGAAATCTAAACAAGGTATTACTTGCCTATAGCCATCATGATATCGTGAATATTCCAACTCTCTCTCTCCAATTTTTTATTAGTGGTATCATCCCCAAGCAGTAGTTCAGCTGTGTACAGAAAAATGCATGTCATGTCTTTCTCCATTAGCAAACACTGCACAAAAAAGGGCACCGTTTATCTTTGTGAAGATTTCTCTTAGGAGCCTTTAAAAAAGTGTGAGCCTAGGCAGAAATGCATATAGCTATGATGTCTGTGTTCATATTGGTAGCAAGATTCTTTTTAATGTACCTATTAGTGGGAGCTAAACAGTTTGACTGCTGAAAGGCAGGGACACGGAATTGATGTACAGTTCAACAGTCAATAGAACCAGGAGCTCATTAAATACACTACATTTTAGAGAGTGTCTTGAATTGCTGATAGTTCTGAGACCTTGGAGCTTACATATTTCCAACATAGTCGTGCTAGTTAAAAATAAAGAATTAAGCATAAACCTTCACCCTCTTTAATCTCTTCGACATAACTCATCAACATGTAAGCAAACTGAAACTTTGAATTCAGGCTCAACAAAATATGATGGTTTATTCAAGGACCATATCTGACTGACCCTGGTTACAAATTGAAACTTTTTTTTTATTACAAGCCCATCATTTCCTACAAGATGTGTGATGTGGGATACCAACACATATAAAAACATATGTATAGAAACAAATGTATCTAAAGGAACACTTTGTTCCAAGTTGGCCCTGGGGGAAATAAATTGGTTTCTTACCACGGGCTCACAAATTTTGGAAAAGGGTTAGAATTGAGAGGCATTGGTGTGGGTTCCATGGAATTTCCTGTGGCCATCTATGACAATGCTCCAGAAAACAGCTGCAACAAGACATCCCCACACTAGCTGGGTACGGGGTACCTCAGTGCAGCCTTGAAGCACAGGGAAGGTTATTGTGGATAAATGAATGAAGCTAAAAAGAAAAAGAGTGTCTGGGGCTTAGAAAGAGGAAGATGATGGTAATCGGTTTTAGGAAAAATGGTCACGCACGCATGGGATTATGTGTCATCTATTAATATGTGTCGTCTATTAACTCTAAACTGACTTCTGGTCCCCCAGGCAATATAGCTGTTTTGCACTCAACAATGTGACAGTGTGCATCTATAAATTGTCTGCCACTCTACTGTTCATGATTCCTGTAATCAAGAGGCTCTGGGTATAACCCAATCTAACTCCCTGAATTTACACCTCTGTTTATTGATGCTAGTTTAAAACTAGGAGAACTAGGAAGATCTCTCTCTCTCTCTCTCTCTCTCTCTCTCTCTCTCTCTCTCTCTCTCTCTCTCTCTCTCTCTCTCTCTCTCTCTCTCTCTCTCTCTCTCTTTCTTTCTCTCTGTAGTGTTAAAAATTGAACCTCAGGCCTTAAGCATGCCAAATACATGTTCTGCTAATGATCTACACCTCAATCTTTCAGGTCACTTTGTGTTAATTTTAATGAAAATGTATACTACACAACAGGAAGAGAGGAGAGGAGAGGAGAGGAGAGGAGACAGGAGAGAGAGTGAATGGGAACGTCAGGGCCAGTTGCTACTGCAAACTACTCCAGATCTGTTGTGTCCCAGCCTGGCTGTATATCTGTGAGCTAAGTTTTAGAATATGCACCCAGATGAGAGCCCAGAGCATGGTAGCTCATGCCTTTGTTCCTAGCACACCTCTGCCCCCCCAGGAGACAGGGATGGTGGCTGACAGCCCTAAATCCTGTTTATAAGTGCTAATAGGTTTTACTTCTGCTGGCTGAGTTTCTGTGGTTTTGTTCCTGCCTGCTGAGCCCCCTTGTGTTACAATGGAGCCTTGGATTGTATATAAGGTTAAATACTGAAATAAAGTTTTGAGGTCTGCTCCCAGCCACAAGTGTATGTGGGGCTCCGGCTGCACATTCATCTTTCCCCATGGGGCTTTTCTCCTGCTGGCCGGTGAGACAGGCTCCCTCGCAGGGAGTCATAGATCTATGACTGACTCTCTGGGTACCCAACACAGATCCATGCACTATCTTGTGTTTCTGGCTTATGTAGGTACTGGAGAACCAAACCCAAACCATCAAGCTATGTAAGTAAATATCTTTAACTGCTGAACCATCTTCCTGTGCCCTACCTTTTATAAATTTATAGAAGGAGCTTCTCTAGGCATATGAACAGGTTTTATAAAATTATCATAAGAGGAATAATGTAAGTACCCTTTCAAATATATAAGAAATACAGAGATTTTTTTTCCCCTCTGTAATTGGCATAGATGTGTGGTGGAGCTATGCAGTCAGATTTGAGGACAGCTTTCTTCCCTAGAAATAGGTATGTTGCTTTTGGGAGAGATGTAAGAGGGAACCAATACAGATATTATTTTACCTGACCTATAAGAATGAGATCTTTCAGGACTCATTGCCACTGTAAACTACAGCATCATTATCATCCCTGTCCTTTCATTTCCGTTTTACGCATAAATCAGAAGTAGAGAATTTGTTTCTTCTGGTCTCTGTACTACAGAGTTGGCTTGTGCATCATGGCTAAGACAATGCTTCACACCTATAATGGAGAAGAAGTTGAGCAAACAGTTTGGGAAACATTTTATTTTTTTTGAGATTGGCAAACAGCTTGGTAAGGAAATGAAAGTAGAAATAACTAGTATGAGTTCCATGCAATAGAGGATCATGTACAAAATGTCATTCAAAAAAAATGTCAGGGAAGTACACTATTATCACTTCTCCAATCAAGAAGAATCATCGAAAGTCTGACAAAAGCAAATAGACTTTAGAGTATAGCTATGATATTTTGGTGAAAATATTTTTGTTTTCAAAAAATTATAAGGCTTAGTGATCAGGCAGGGGGAAAAATAAGATCTAATGTTAGGCAAGAGGGTTCACATTATTAGATCCTCACAACAATTTCTTGAGGTAAGTAATATTTGTGATCTGCATTTTATGGGTGAAACACGGTGTAATGAGGTGAGGTAAATTGCAAGGGGCCATTAAGAAGCATGTGTCATGTAAGTGTGGAATTACTAATGTCAAAATTATACACCTGGTTAAAATGTAGCAAGTGAAACAATAAAAAGATTCACTGGGATTCAACTCTTCCTAAACATGGAAAGCAGATAGGGAAATGGAAATGATCTCCTTCCTGAACTCTCACCAAACATTAAGAAATACAATCATATTTTTGTAAATATTTTATTTACTTATTTATGACTAGAGAGAGAGAGACTCACAAAGAGGGAGAATGGGTGTGTCAGTCACTGCAAATGAACTTCAGATGCATATGCTCTTTGAGCATCTGGCTTTAAGTGGTACTGGGGAATAGAACCCAGGTCATTAGGATTTGCAGGCAAACACCTGAACTGCTGAGACAGCTCTCTAGTTCTACAATCAGATTTTTATCTATATTGGGCTTAAGTAGTGACTTCTCTAGAAATCATTTCTCAGCTAGAGTAGAAAACATCTGCACTGGAACATTAAAAAAAAAGACCCTACCTCAAAAAAAAAACCCAGAAAATAAAAATAAAAAAAATGATAAAATAATAAAAAAATGTTGTTAAATGAAAGAAAACAGCTATTTGGTAAGAGTCTGATAAATTTAAGTGGAGAGAAGTCTGTATATCTGTACAATAAACTTGTACTGTTAATGTTTACCAATTGCAGAAGGACAAATGGAGCAGATGCAATACTTCATGAGTTAGCAAGCTGTCCCAGGAAGAAACACTAAGATCAACCAGCATCTATCGGATAATGAACAGTAGAAAAGGAGATAAACATGAAGGGAAAGGAGAAAGGGAGAAATGTGACTGTCATACTCAAAGCATGACCATAGGACCAAAGTGCCTTTAATGCAAAGCTAAAACAAACCATTGTTATGTGGAGAAAAATGCCATCATAATTAATGAAAAACAATTCAAAAACAACCCTTGGGATGGAGAGATGGCACTTGCCTCCAGTGCCTATGGTCCTGGGTTCAATTCCCCAGTACCCACATATGCCAGACCCACAAGGCGGTGGCCCTGGTGTTCTCTCTCTCTCTCTCTCTCTCTCTCTCTCTCTCTCTCTCTCTCTCTCTCTCTCTCTCTCTCTCTCTCCGTCTCTCTCTCTCTGTGTCTGTATCTCTCTGCTTGAAAATGGATAAATAAAATATTTTTTAAAAACCCTTAAACAGGAACTTCATAATATAATATTTTAGAATGAGTATTTTTGTCGTTATATGAAAGAATTTGTAGCACATTAGACTTTCATAGCTTAAATGAAAATATAACTTTTCATTTATTAGAATGAGAACATCTACAGGAAGCCTTTTAATTATATACATATAGATAATATATAGATGATGTAGATAGATATAGATAGATATAAAGATAGAGATAAAGATATAGAGATAGAGATAGAGATTATAGATGTAGATATAGATATAGATATATAAATTCTCCACAGACTATCAGCTTCATTTGAATGAAACAGCAACTGTGGACTTGATTTCTAATATTGTGTAAATTATTAGTACATTGATGTGATCACTATTAAATTGAAATTATTCCTGAAATTTAAGTACAAATATAAGTAGAAACTGCATGTTTCAAAGTTAACTGTATGTCTGTGTGTACAAAATACATTAGCCACAATCAAACACCATATTGCTTTTTTAGATTTGTCTATGTTCCCAGTTATCTAATATCTATTCAGCTAAGGCAATTAGAACCTATCACAAACAGCAAAAAGAAGATGGTTTCATAAGGAAGCTACTTGGCATCTCTTTGTATCAAAAGATCTCATGAGTTAGTTACATTCATCAGCCAATGTTCAGTCCAGAGTAAGTGTCTTTGTTCTCGAACATCTAAGAGAAGCAAGAAAAGGATCTTTCTTCCTGTGGTTCTCATTGTGACAAAGGATAATTAATAAACTGAGTTGCCTAGAATGTTACACACAATGACCACAGAAGTATCCTGAGACTTCTGTTTCCTGTCACTTGATGATATTTCACCATGAAGATGAGGATATATAAGATTCATTTCATACAAATTCATAGTTCAATAATTGCTTCCTACAACTATTAATATGAGTGAAATTTGGTGTAAATATACAAATTAAGCTACACCTTTAAAATACCATGCCATTTATCATGAAGTGAAATGATGCATTGCCAATTATTTTTTTCAAAACTACTTTAATAATTATGCTATGAATCATAAATGTAATTTTCAGTTAAGATGTCTCTGTTGTCCCACTGCTATGGTTTGAAGATTTCTGTTCTCCATTCCTACTTGCAAACCTCATACTTAAATTGTAACCCTCCAGGTGATATAATTGAGGTAGAGAATTTGGAAGGGATTATCTGATTCAATGGTACCCTCAGAGAGACTCTTGTCAAAGAACCCTGATAGCCTTTCCCACCATGGAGAGATGCAACCCAAAGTTACTGTCTATGAGCCAGAAACCAGCAATCACCAGACAAAATCTACTGCCACTGTTAAGTGTGGACCTTCAACTTCATAACTCAACAAATTAATTCCCATTATTTTTGTGCTACCTAGATGTGGTAGTTTTAAGTAAATGTCCCCCAATAAAATTTATTATAATTGTGTTTATTAAATTGTTAATTGTCTCCAGGCTTCTGGCTGGAGGAAGTGTCACTTTGGCCTGGCCTCCTGGGGACTGGCCCTTTCTAATTTGAATGCAAAATACTAGGGATAGATATGCAAAAGAAAAGCCAGAACCCCAGGTCTGGCAGTTCTGCATTTTTGAGAATTACAGTATTACAGTGTGATTGCTTGCTTGCTTCTGGAGGTGCTGTCTCTGTCTCTGCTTGGATCTGTGAAAGGGGGGCAGCCTTTTTTCCTTAACTTCCCCTGGGTTTGTTACTTCAATAAATACTTTCCTCCCCAAAATTGTGCCTGGTTTAGAGATTCATCCCAGTGATGTGTGGCTGACTCCGATACTAGATGATACAATTTTGTTCTTTCCGTTCAAATGGATTAAGGCACATAATATTGTCTCTCTTAATGTCAGATGTGTCCCACTGGATCAAATGAAAATTAAAAGAAAAGACTAATGTAATATGGTTGCTTAATATTTCAAAAGCAAAAAGAATGGGTTTTAGATTAATTGTATAAAAATTTGGTTTGTCAAATAACTTCCATTGCTTATGTATTTGTCGCTTATAATTACTGTGTATAAGATGAACACATTTCTTAACCACCTGTGTTTGTCAATATTGTGAATTGACTTTGAGTTGACAATTCCAAATTGTATTTTTTTAAATTTTAAACTTCACACACACAAATGTCTAATATTTAAATGTCTAATATTTACACACACACACACACACACACACACACACACACACACACACACACACACGGGTGGAAAGGTCTCAGCTCAGCACATAGCCTTTGCTCAATTCTTATAATATCTTTCTGACTGAGTTTTCCACTTTCTAGCTGTTATCAGAAACTCCCTAAAATGCTAACTTTCCTTTGTTACTTCATCATGGAACAGAGAGTCCTTAGGTTTACAGTCATTTCTCAGTGACACAAATCCCATTCCTTTCTGGATATTCCCAGCACTCTGCTTGTCTCTGGATGTAACAGTGAATATTGAACTACCATTTACCCACTTAGTCACTTTGACTCCTTCATTCACTGCAGCCTATGCTCATCCCCCTTAATGAGTGTTCAGAAAACATCCAGTAAATGAAGAGACGGTTGATGGTGCCCACACAAATAAATTATCTGACAACCACAGGCTTCAGAGCAGACAGCAACCTTTTAAAAATGTTTTTAATAATCTGTTCACTTGAAAGTCACTTTTGCATAAACCCATTTGTTCAAACAACATATTTTCCCCAGCTACTCTGTGGTTGGCAATGGTTTTTGCTCAGAGATACTATTTTTCATGTCTATATGCAGGGATCACTTTCTTATGAGTATTATTATCCTACTTCTCCTAGCATTGCATTTTTCTCTAATATACAAAAGCTTTCAAAATACATTTGACATTTCCCCACAGTGCTGCTTTTATTGTACATATTCTTATGTCTTGTGCCTTTCTTCCTATAAGAAGGGCAAAGCTTTTACACTGACACTCAAGACCTCCTCTTGGTCTTCTGCTCTTCTGTGGTGATTGCTGCTATGACCTTCATCTCCAGGAAGCCATCAGTAACACGCCATGTGTATGCCCTTCCTCACAAGGGAGATGCTAGGTGTGAGGATGCACCAGTGTGCTCAGCAAAAATCCTCCATATCACTGCAATCTCATGGTCAGCCTTAACTGCAGAAAGCCACTTCACCCAAGGCCCAAAACGTACTCTCCTGAACCCAGAGCTGAAGAGGGGCTAAAGATACAATTTACACACGTGTAGAATTGTCTGAAGAGGGAGTCTGTTTGCAGACATCCACTGGGTTAGCTGAGGCTTTGTCAGACTCAGGTTTCATGCATCAGCGTTCCCTTCTGTCCACTCCTGCTCTCAACAAGAACACATCCCAGATAAAAATCCTAAACCTATCTCAACAACTGATGCCAGAGAAACTCACCAAACAGCAAATGGCTTTCCTTTTCTTCTTCCCTGCCTACGTATTATCATTTCATAGTCACCTAGCGGATTCAAGGGCTTTAATGTCCAGCCTGGCTCAATTTGCACTTTTCTTCCTCTATCTTGACAATTAGCATCACAAGTATTAGTTCCCTTAGTGTTTGATTTTGAGAAATGTTACCCTTTGTCCTTTTTTTTTAAATCTTTTATGTATGGTTTTGTTTCTTTTCCCTACCAGCTGATGACTTTCAGTAAAGTTCTTAAAATTTAAGTTTGCCTTGTTCGTCTCCCTTCTTTTCATGGCAGGTGTTAGAACCCCTCTAAAGAAATGTCTAATATTTAATGGTTATGAGGCAGCATACTTTATTTAGTGTATACATACATAATTTATATGTTTTGTCAATTATGTTATATTTAAAAAAAATTGGTTAATCTTAAAGATAGAACTAGCAAGCTATCCATGGAGGTCTACACCTGTAATTCTAGTTTTTGCGAGGTAGAAGCAGGAAACATGAGTTTAAGGCCAGCTTGGAGTCCATGAGACCCTGTTCACAATGAATGTCAGAACTAACACCTGACATCCAGAACTTCCATTCATGGGCATATGTCCAAAGGAAAGGGCACTGGTATGTTGAAGAGGTTGTTGTACTCCCAAGTTTATATCAGCACTTCACAGAGGTCAAGATGTGGATACACCCGATTTATCTATATGATCAATGCAAACAGAAAACGTGGTACTAATACTCAATTGGATATTATTAATCCATAAAAAGAATGAAATCCTGTCATTTTTTGACAACAAAGTTGGAACTGGCAATCATTATTCTAAGTGAAATCAGGTAGGTAAATAAAGACAAGCATTACGTGCTACCTAAAAAGGTTGATGCAGACTGAGAATTGAATGGTGCTAGCTAAAACCTGGAAAATGTAGAGACGTAAGAAAGATAAGGTAAACTGATTTATGGGAGCCAAATTACAGTTAAATAGGAGCAAGACTTTCCAGTGTGCTATTGTACAGTAAGCAATGAAATAATGCACTAATATTGAAAAAGGCTTGAAGGAAGGATTCTGAAAATTTTACCATAAGAAATGAACATATAAAAAATATATATGTTCTAGGATTCGACTATGTTTAACCTGATTTCATTAAAATACAATGTTTATATGTACTAACGTATCATATGATTCTCATTTAATATCTGGTAATTTTAATGTGTTTATGAATCAATTTAAATAAATTTAATTTAAAACAATAGTATGCCCCTGAATTCTCATGTCTTTGGAAGACTAAGAGGTGTGAGACCAGCCTAGGCAACATAAGAGAGGTTTTTTGTTTTAAAAATGAATAGAACATATAAAAGAACAGCTTTTAATGCACTTTTTAGCATACGTAATTTGAACGATGTATAACTTTCCAGGAAGGTCTACAAAGAAAAAACATTCTTATATTCTTAGTTGGATATTTGCATATAAATTGAGGAATGATTTTTAAAATCCCCTAGCCAGAGGTAAAATAAAATAGCAATTAATGTGAAATCAGCCAGGATAATGTACTAAGATAAACTCTAAACAATGTAGGAGCAAACACATCAATATCTCCAAATTATATTCAAGAGAATTGATTGTGTTCTTGTAATGCAGTGCATACAATTCAGTGCTTTACTGAAAATGAAGTCCGTTTTAAGTCACTAAGAATATTTCAGGTGGCTATTATCACAAATGACAAAGGTTCAACTACCTAGCTCCTCTAAGGAGATGAGGGGCAGCTATAAGCCATAGGCAACATTGTTCTTGGCTTTCTTAAATGAAACCTTAAAAATTACAGGAATGAACTTTATTTAGATGTTTCTCATTTATGGATTTTAAAGATTTCAGAAAATTCAAGAAATCTTCAAGCAAGTTAGGAGCATACATTTAAGATTTAAAAAAATTAAAATTTAAGAATCCCCATTTTTACACATGCACATGATGTAAAATTAAATCTTCTTAAAATTAAGATAAGTGTGTGCACTCAGAAATAATTATCTACTTCATTGCAAATATCTTTTTGATGGTTAGAACAGAACTGCATTCCAGCTGTGTGAAGTTTACTAATATTACTAATATTATTATTCCCAACAAAGGCACACATGAGAGATGCATATGCACACACACACACACACACACACACACACACACACACACACACACACGCACACACATCACACAGGCCTTGACCTTAAAACTCATAACTCTGCCTGACTGAATGCAATGGAGGAAATATCATGCATTGTATGATTTTTAACTGTTGCTTTCTTCCTTTTCTAAGGAAAGTTGTGATGGTTATTTCAAGTCTCTTTTAAAGATTAGTAGATTAATGTATAGTTTTAAAATCTTCAATATTAAGATTGATTTTGGTATGAGATGTTTGATTTTGGTATGAGATGCTTGTTTATTACAGATAACTTATATTTCCATTTCTTCCTTAGCTTTACTTTTATTTAGAGGCAAAACAAGCTTTACAATGTCTCTGAGGAGATAACTGATTAGTTGCTGGCTTTTCATTGCAGGAGTACCTTCATATTGGTAATCACGTCTGAATTCAGAAAAACTGAAAGCTGAGGCTAGGTTCCAGAAATGATTATTAAAAAGCCCACCTTGAACACTCTTTGGAGCATATAGAAATTTTTTTCTTTGTTCTTCCTTGAGACTTTGCCTTTGGAAAAGGAGCAAGGTGTAAGAAATAGGCTAAAAGAATATATATTTGATATATTATTCTATATAAGAGGCTCTCAAAAGAAAGATACTTTTTGTTATCGTCACAAACAGGATACCATGTTTTCTAAAATACTTTACCAGTTCATTGTGGTCCAAGGGAAGAGGAATTTCCCCTGAGATAAGAGCAAACACACTCTTTGAAAGTAATCCCAGGTATGAGGATTAGAAAGATAAGTTGAAGCTTCATTTCTTTTATCTTATCACATCTATGCTCCCTCACAGGAGTATAAGTGATAAATTCTGTTTTAAAGAACAGCACATTGGAGCTGCACAGACTGAGGCAAAAAATGCTTCCCTACCTGATATGGGGAGTAAGGAAAGAGAGACCGGCCCTTACTAATGCCAAGAAAGTTTATATAATTGAGGAAACTGAAATATTCTGCTTTGAAATTGGACATAAATCTAGCAATAGCAGATCGCAACACATTTGAAGTGATTTTTTAAATTTTATCAGAGAAATAGTGCTTGTTGGTTTAAGTTTTATGAAGAGTCTGATGCAAGAATAGGAAGTGTATTTCAATAGATGGAGACTTTTAATATTGAAGATTAGAAAGAACCTAAAAATACATCTCTTCTCTTGTGAGTAGCATTCTCCTTTTTTTAGGAAGACAAGAATTGGGTATCATAAATTTATGATGAGGTATGATGTTCCCATGCAAAGATTGTCTCAGAAGTAGAAAAGTGGCTCAGTGTGTGTAGTGATTGGCTCCCAAACATGAAGCCCTGCATTTTGACCCCCCAGCATCCATGTGAATACAAAGTGTGGTGGAGACAGAGACAGAAAGGACTGATCCCTCATGTATGCTAGCTAGCTAGACTAGCTGATTTTCTGTGAGCTGTGATTCAGAGAGAGCGAGAAAGAGAGAGAGAGACCCTGTCTCAATAAAATAAAGGGGGAGAGCAATACATGCATTTGTACACATACGCCCCCACAAGCTTATGTACTATATCCATACCAAACACATGAGAGGGACAGAGAAAGAGAGAGAGAGAGAGAGAGAGAGAGAGAGAGAGAGAGAGAGAGAGAGAGAGAGAGAGAGAGGCTGATTATGATATTAACCAGAATTCCCAGGTCTGTTGGGGCCTAGGAGTTATCTTGAACCACCCACTTTAATTTGTGAAGAGATGCTGGCGTTTTTTCTGCTTATTTGTTTTAATTTTTTTAGGTATTCAAATAAGAATATACACTTAAGATAATTTATTAATGCTGTTGGAAAGAAAAAATTGATTTGTGGCCATAATATAGGAGAATAAGTTCTTTATGAATGGTATTCCATATATTTTAGAAGCACAGAAGAAAAGTTTGAATAGACTTGAGAGCTAATGTTTTCTATTGAGAGGAAAGCTATGGTATATCTTTTTGTCAATCAACTGCCTTTTCAAGACTGTACAGACAGAATAGGAGAAAACTAGTCAGGTTGAAACCAGGAATTAAGGCCCAGAGGAAACCAGAAGATGCCAAACACCTGACATTGTGTTTGGACACAAGAGCGAAAACCACATGGGTCCTCTCCTGGGCTTGTAGCCCCTCTAAATCTTTCTGGAAAGCTTTCCACGTGTTCACAGCCACTTCAGGACTTCAGATCCAGTGTCTGTAGCTTCATTCTGGCCTCACTTTGAGCCTTAGGTTCTCTCTAATTTCCACTTTTATAAATTAAAAACATTTTGCCCTATTGTACTTTATTATAAATATTCTATTTATCCTCTAATAATATTCTGTTACCATAATCTGCTATCATGCCTATAACTCTATTATAAATATCTTTGTGAGTTTGAGCAATACACGAATAAAACACCTATAACTATTGGACTTGAAGTGTCATCATTGATTAAGATCTAGTTTTGTGAGATCAAAATGGAAAAGATAGCTTGTATGTTGCTTATTCAAAATGCTTGGAGTTTTCAATGCTTTTAAATGTTTGAATTTTAGAATATTTTTTAATACTCTAAATGAGATGTTGTGGTAATGGGACCTATTGCAGTTTTAATCTAACATGTTCCTTAAAAGCTCATGTGTAAAGTTTGATTGCTAGCTGATATATTTTTTTAGGAAGTGTTTAGATCATGTGTGGCCTAATTTTATCACTGGATTAACACATTGGTGGATTCATAATTTGAGAACATTACCATAAAGTGGTAGGAACCACTTGAGGCTTGTTTGGAAGAAGTGGGTCAGTGGGAGAATATTGTGAAAAGACAGAACTTCAATAACATTCTTCTTTCTTCTCCTCTTCCTCCTTCTCCTCCTCCTCTTCCTCTTCCTCCTCTCTCTCCTTCCCTCTCATCCTTTCTTTCCATTCTGAAATCAGGTGTACAGCTCTGCTCTGTCCCATATTACCTGGAATGGAGCCATGGGACTACAGACTGAAAAATCTGATAAAATGACCCAAAATCAAACCCATAAAATTGTTTCTTTCCCTGATTCTATTATATCGATGGACAAGTGACTAACGTACGATCCACCATTGAACACAAATGTCATTTATGTCTACTATACAGTGTATGCACATGATCTGAAGATTTAACTTTGTGTAATACTTTTAGTGTGCCTATGTATTAGTTGTAACCTGTCACTTGAGGTATGGTGACATTTCTCCAGTTGTGTGGCACATTAGCATGCCTGATTTCTAAACATTTCGGATTGAGGATTTTCAGATTAGAGATGTTCGATCTGTATATGCAATGCTGTTTTAGAAACTAAGTCATATGTTATGAGGAACTCATTATTTATGGTATTATCCAAATCTTAGGGAAGAAAGGAGAGATTGCTTTATAAAATATTAAAGCACCATGAGTACTTTTTCTTTTGTTAAGAGAGCACATGGATAAAATATCTTACACGGAGTCTTAGAAAAATATCCTAGCGTTTGCATTTTATTTTAGCATGCATTGTCATTATATAGTTTTCAATGCTGGTTTAACGACACGGAGTGTACTTTTAATATATATCTACATTCCTGATGTTCACTTTCTGTTTGAAATAAACTTCATGGAAGGCATGGGCAGAACTTAAAATTCCAACTAATATTATTTTTTCCTTTTTTTTCCACAGGCAATTATTAGGGTAGGAGATGGAGAGCCACAGAGCTTCAAAATGAATGAAAGCATGAAAGAAAGTCACCTTATTAAAGAATTTAGGAGTGTTGTTGCCTTGAGAATTGAATTTTTATTGAATATTCCCATTTAATTCACATTATAAAGCACATCTTCATCTGCCGAAGGAGTACTAGGTAACTCTGTGAAAGGTAGATGACCCATTACTAAAATTTATTTTTGCCTAAAAAGAATAGGTATCAGAAATATTGACATCTTTGCTGATTCAAATATTGTTAGAGTCTAGGGCCTAAGGTGTTTAAGGAAAAACAGAAGACTTCCATTGATGAGTGCTTTATGGGTTTCTTCTAAACATGCTTATTTACAAATGGAAAATCAAAGCACGACCAGGGAAGTTGTTACAAAAGCATATGTGATACAAAGAAGAAATGTGTATATTTATCTTTAATATTTAATTAAAGGCTCTGTTTAATCATGATTGAATCTCCATCTCATACATAAATCATTTTGTTACTTAAACATTGTTATTTTTAGTATAATCTGCTTATTTGATAAACTTGTAATTTAATCCATAGGCTTTCTGCTTTTTGAAATTTTCTGTTATGTTTGGGTAAATTATTATTATACTGTCTTAATAAAGGAAAATGAAATTATATCGTGGTGATTGAGTGTAAAATGACTGTCATATACTCAATTGTTTGAATACTTTATCCCCAGTGGACACTGTTTAAGAAGTTTTTGGAACCTTTAGGAAGTGGAGCCTTCATCGGGTCACCTTAATCAAGATCTGCTCAGCCCCTCTCTCTACTTCCTCCGTGTTGATATGAAGATATCACACAGCTTCTCCATGAGAGGTGTTTCACTTCAAAATTGAGAGTGGAAATAAACCCTTTCCTTTCTCAACTTGCTTCACATCAATTACTTTTTTTCCCCCTAGCAATGAGGAGGTAATTGAAACATACAGATTAATTGTATGGATTAGCAAATCAAAAAGATGTTTTCTACTGCCTCATAAATACTTCATATGTCAATATATTTCTACCAAGACTACTCAGGTGCCTCATACCTTCTCTCCTTCTCTGGTTCCAGGCCTTTCTTCATTGCGCTCTTCTCTGTACCAAATCCTACCTCACCAAAGATGTTTCTAAATTTCAAAATAGGTCATTGGATTCATCATAATAGAAACCACAAGAGGAAGGGAGAAATACTAGTGAAAATACTTTGATGGCCAAGGTAAGCATAGCTGGGAAGGAACCACACATTTGTTCATACTTGAAGACGTTTTAGAAGTAACAGCTAAGTGAAGACTTTTCCACATGAGGAGAACATGTTGCCAACATGCAATCACGCAGGGGGATGTGTCACTAATGACAGAAAAGCTCAAATGTGTGAGGATATAAATGTCTCCAAAGATTTCAAATAGTTTCCTATGGATAAATCACAGAGAATGTCAGGGAAAGTGGATTAGGGCTTTTGAGATAAGAGTCCGGCCATTATGGATTTCAAGATGCCACAGTAACCTCGACAATGATGACACCTTGACATGGTAGAACAGTCTGGAAAACAAGTGGGCACATATAAGGATGATAAATTGTTGGTGGTGAATATGGTATGTGGAAGGAGATGACCTTCATGTTTTTAGCTGGTACTTCTTTCTGGAAAAAAATGCATTTTCAGTGATATCAGTGAACAGAATGGGAGGGGAAATTCAGAAGGGAGGTCGTTTAATCAGAGCTTCTCATTATTTCATCAATATTCTCATGACCATCGATTTTCTTGTGACATCTTTTAACAGACATATTTTCTTTGTGTTTGTGCTGGGGATTGAACGAACCCAGGGCTACCCACGTGCAAGGAAATCTCTTTACTGATAAGCTATAACCCCAGCCACGTGACTCATATTCTTTAACTTCTGGCTCTATATGAAGGAAGTTGTAATGGGAAGAGACTCTTTATAGATATTATCACTCCACCTGAAACCTGAAAGCGCTTGTCATTACATTTTATTTTATTCTACAAGCCTCTACTGCATTTAAAGATGGAATTTAAGTTCATTATGGAGCAAGTTCCAGTTTCATTGATGGTCTTATCTCAGCCAAAAGGTGGGGAAAAAACAGGCTACAGCTATGACTAGAGAACATGTATCTTATGCTAGACAAATATTTAAGTTAAATATTATTAGTTAAACACAGCCTAAATCAAATTCTATATATACTGAAAAAAAATAAACAACAATTTATTTAACTATAATAAAATATAAGTCTATCCACGTCATTCCTCATGTATTTTGCCAAATTTTTAAATCTAATATCCATTGCTCAAAGAGTAACTGCAAGAGAATAGCTGTTCCACAGAAGGTTGCTAGGTGATGGAAGCTCCCCTCTAAGCACCTTGATCTGCATGGAGCTTTTTGCCCAAAGAGATTTTATGCTTTGTCGATATCAGTTAAAACAAAGAACTGTCCCAGAGATTGAAGGCTCTTTGATATGCAGTTGTGCTGTTTCTCAAAAAGGGCACAGAAGCCTTTGTTAGAATCTTATATTACTATGTACGCTATTATCTAAAGGTTCATGGAGATTGGATTTTATGTTTCCCACATTCAAACTTTGAATAAAGAAAAAACTCCTGGGGTCAAGATTTAATAATATATGTCATTAAAGTTTTTTGTGCTCTAATTCATTTTTATTAATGTGACCAAATGCCAGTATGAAAGCTCTCTGGTATTTTTCTGACTTTTTTTGGTGAAATTTTAATTGTCACACTGAATTGTATGATTGATAAACTGGCAACCTAATCAGATAAAAAGTTCCAATTTATTATTATTGATTGAATTGTATTTCTTACTTCAAATCAATATAGTTACTAAAAGAAATAATTTCCGTGATGAAAACAGACCAAAATTATAAAATTAACATCAAATTAAATTACTAGGTTTATTTGAGGCATTTTTAAATTTGAAAAACATCTTATTTAAAAATATTAAAACATTTGACATATTCCCAAGGTATTTAAAATACTTTGTATGAAAATAAATTTGCACAGGGTATTCTTTTAAATTGTATTTCTAAGTATTATTATTGCAAGAAAAATATTAATTTTTCAAATTAAAGCTAATAAAAAATTGAAAAATGACATTATGAACAACAAGCTACCAAATCTAGATACTTAGGCAGGTGAAGATGTTATAAATAATATTCTGCTAACATTTTCAAGATAATTCTGTTTTCCATTAATGCTCAACTATCTAGTTGGCATGTTCATATTGTCTAGTATTAATAGGTTTTTCTACATTTTCCTTACCAAAGACTAAGAAAAGAAATATATTTTCCTACCACGTATCAGAGAGACTTTTTTCCTACCATGTATCAGAGAGTCATTTTTGTCATGACACAGTTCCAAAATGACCAGGGGAAAGCTGTCAGTGTGCTTTCTTTAAAACAACTGCCCCAATCCCTCATCTATACTTATATTAAGTACTAGTCTTTATAAAGCTCTTCTAAGTTTGTACTATCCTTCATGTTTGTTTAGTCTAATGCTTTCCTATAATGCACTTATGTTGAGAACTTCTCTATCGGCCTTCCTGTTTTCTCTCCTACAAGCTAAAGTGAATCTCTGAGCCACTAAAGCCCAGAAATGTCCCAGGAAACAAATCACCTGCTTCCTTTCCACACACAATAAAAGGAGCTGTTCCCAGGAATTCTGTGATCCTTTCAGTCCATTCCTATTTTCTTAGTGTAACAGGGAGCCAGCTTGCTTATATTCAAGATAAGAGATAAGGCATCTGTAAGGGGGAAAAATAGTGGACCAATTAACGGTGTTTAGTTAAATGGCTACAATAATCGTATATGAGTTAAGAAACATTTAAAAGGCAGTTCTGTGCCTTAAAATCTATTTAGATAGGATCTTTTCAATGGTCCTGGCTGGCACTAAAAATTATGGGAAGCCGATAGATTCTCCGATTTTATCACACAATGATTTCAGTATGAACATTGCTGAGGATTTTAGGCTACTTACAACACTCCAGTTGGCTTGTTTAATAGGTATTCAATATATGTTCACTTGTAACAAATACTTGCAACTAAACAAAACACGATAATAGAATTCATAACTTCTAAAGTGAGTGTTAACAATTTTGCTAAACTGACTTTTGGAAGATATATAAAAATACATGTTTGTGATGTTATGCAAGCCTATGAATGAACAGCCTTCTTTTATATTTAAGCCCTTGATTTTATAACATCCTTTATATCTTTAAAGAAACCTGTCCAGAAAAATCATCTGGTGATTTTAGCCTTTTGCGTATATTAAATTGCAATTTGATCACGTGAGGCAAGCCAATAAGCAGATTCTAATTTAATTGTTGTTGGACATCACTTCCTTAAGTTATGCAGAGACCATCTGAGTTACAGACAAAGGAACTATGTACTAAACTCCAATTTCCCTGTCAGACATTACAAAATTGACTTAGAAGGTAAAAAAAAATCTTGCCTTCTTTTCATCAGATAAAATGAAAGAATACATGTTTATGAATGTGAAAAATCTATTAAAGCCTAAAGATTTTCATATATTTGAAAAATTCAATATTTACAGTGTTTAAACTACTAAACTGATTTGGATTTGAAGTTTAAATCCACGGATATATTCTTATGAAATAACAACTGCTAATTGTTCTAACAAAACTATGAATTATGAATTTTCTTTTGCTACAAAAGTTATGTAGAAATAAGTTAAAAATCAACCAGTTCAAGACAACATATTTGTTTATAAAATTTCTAACAATGATAAATACATGTAAATGTTTAAGTGACTTTACGTTATAAAAATATAGTTCTGACAAACAAAATACTTGTACATTTTAAGTGATCCAACAAAGGTAAGATAAATATTTGGAAGTCAACCTTAATATCACAAATCAAATAGGGGAAATATTAAGGTTTTTAATAATATGAGAAAATTTTAAATGTAAGAAATTATTAAAATTTGGCATTACATGTTATTTCACATTTCTTATATTTAAGTGACAGATCAGTTTCAGTGAAACTAACAGTATTCTGATTATAATATTTTAGCAACTAGGCTATCTTATTATTAGATTTAACTTACTGTATATAAAGTTAAGTGTCTCCCAGTATTATCAATGTGAGGTGTAGAAAAAGAAAATGGGATAAAAGGAAATGTTATTTGATACCAAATTCTCTCTTAACATTCCAGAAAGAGTAATAGAAAAGAATCAGAAAAAAAGGTTTATAAAATTATTTTTATTTCTTTGAGAGAAAGAGTACATGGGTGCACCACGGCTTCTTGCCACTGCAAAGAACTCCAGATGCATACACCCACCACAACTTGGCTTTATTACATGGATACTCTGAAATTGAACCCAGGTTGGTCATCTTTGCAAGCAAGTGCCTTTAACCAGTTAGCCATCTCCTTAACCCCGAAAGGAATATTTTGATCAATAGCATATTAACCAAGTTTTGAGCATGGTTGGCACTGGGTTTCAGATAGTCAGATTTTTTTTTTCTGGAATCAAGTGAGCTTTCGAGGTTTGATTGGTACACCAAGGGTGTGGTGGTGTGTTGCTGATAGCCTCTCCCTTGGTCCTAATTAATGTTGGATGCAGGCCTTTGTCAATCTCTTCCTAACTGGATCATCGTTGAGAGCTCCTGTTTGGATCTAAGACATACTCAATGCATGAAGGGTAGTGATTCTATCTACAATTGGCTTGTTTTTGTACTTTAATTACGCACACTCCATATAAAATATACACTTACGCAGACATCAATCTAAGTAGTAATATCAATATTTAAAAAGCCTTTTCAACATCTGGACATGATGTCACACACTAGCAATCATAGCACTCAAAGCTGGCAGTGGGGAGGGAGGTGGATTTCATAGGATGCCTAATCAATTTAAGTCTAGCTTGGGCCCCAAGTAAGAAGCCATTTATATATATATATATATATATATATATATATATATATATATATATATATATATAATATATATATATATATTATATATATATATATGTGTGTGTGTGTGTGTTTGTGTGAAAATTATATATATATATATATGTGTGTGTATATATATAATTTGTATATAATATGTATATATATACATATACATATATTTCACATTTTTGTAACTGTCAATTTTCTCTATATTAAATGTTTTTCCTCTCAACACATATGTTATTAGAAAAACTTATTGATAAGACCAACTATAGCATAATTGATACTTCAGAATTTTCAAGATGAGTTACAAGTCTCCAGTGTTCAGTGCCACTTTCTACATGAAAAAAAAAAGCTGAGAATATATACTGTTATCAGAATTTACATAAATAACTGTGTCCAGACCCAATATAACTAGGTATTATTATCTTTTTGAAGTTTGTTGGTCTAAAACATGATCCAAAGCAATTTAAAGAAAAAAGTTATTTCTTTTATAAAAACAACCAGCTATTATTGCAAACCCTCCACGTGGTGATAATCATTAGCAAGCTGTCATCCATGATTAGATTTAGTTATTCCATTATTATTTCTTCCTTTATTATTTTAATTCCTCATTTGACCTAAAGGGTCTGTGAATGCTTGCTGCAATAACTGTCGCTTCACCCTTTCTGTTCTTTCGGTTGTTAGTTTGAGGAACAGAAAACAATGTTTATTTTCTTTAAATAAAACAGAAAGGAGTGATGGCTCTTCTTCTGCTGTGAGAAGTAAAGGATTGACAAAGTTGTGAGCGGTGATAGAGAAGATTCAACAAGTCTGTTTCCTATTCCATTGGCTTTTCCATAATGTTCGATTTCATTTTTACATTATGACCCAAATTCCACACCAAATTAACAGGGAAAACATTGAGATATCACGAATGTATGAATAGTGTATGAGTGTAAATTCGATTTTCTTTTGATCCACTAAGTCTAGACACTACAATGTGCTTCCCTGCTACCTGCGCCTGAGCAAGAATAATAAAGCACAGTGCTGGCTCTTGTTTCCTGGGGTGAGAGGGAGACCCTCTTTGTCCCTTAATTTCCCTAATTAGTCTCCATTGTGTTCTCCCTTAAGTTAGCAGGCCAGAATGGTATCTGTTTTATTGCCATGGGAGGAAAACTTGCTCTTAGTGAGCTCTATTAGATACTCCACTCTCTCATTTAGAATCCTATTAAGTTTCCCCTTGGCATTTTCTAAATCAATTAGTTTTAGCCTTACCCTTCTTAATATGCTCCTTTTGGAGGCTCCTCGTTTTCGTCCCTAACTCTGGCCCTCGGAGTTGCCATTCCCTTTTCTTTTGGGCAAAGATTTCAATCAATTTTGCCTGCGATACTGCTGCGCCAGCATCCCTCAGAGTCTATCTATGACCTCACCATTATCACTGTCTGCTAAATATTCAGCCCATATGTCTGTGAGCTTTTCCCTAAACTATTGCTGCTGAAGGAAGTAATTATGACTTTACCATCGCAGCACTCCCTGGTTGCTTTTCAAGGGAAATAATTCCACACCCAAGTGAGTCATTACAGAGTCCAAAACTGGAATCTTCTCAATAGAAAGGCAACTTTGCCCTCAGTCTCTACTGGGTATAGAAAAAAAAAATAATAACAATGGTTTGGGAAAAGGAAGAACAGTTTATAGAATCAAATGTGAGTTGTGGCCATGAGGGTGCTTATTTGTTTTGACAATCGATGCAGATGTCAAGTACATTGTACAGTTGCAAAGAAAGAGAATGGTGAAATTCTTGCACCCTTAATCACATTCCTTTAGAAATTAGGAAAGTGTTTTGCAAATATATTTAGACATTACAATTTATGTATTTGTTTTGACAAGTGCATAAATCTCATAATTCATGAAAATGAATGGGAAAAATGGGAATATTTTTAAGTATGGTTAATTGTGAATAATTTTTTTTTATTTTCAAGCTAATATTTCCCCAAATTCACTATAACCCCCATATATCTATTAGAAAGATTAAATAAAGCATTAATATGTATGTCCTAAAGTGTTATATTGGGGATTCATTAATAAGAAATCCACTTCCCTTTGAAGGTACAAATGTTTAGTCCAGTTCTTTGAACTTTATTCTGTGTCCAGTGAATGTGCTGTTTTATGTTTCTTATTTCTTTGGAAATAATACATTTTATCACATGATTTAAGTACATAAGTTTAGACTACTACTTGAGACATGAGACTGGAAAAATAAAGGAATTCTAGGAAATGCTAGCCTGAAAATATACATACATACACACACAGATACATTTACACACAGACACAGACACAGACACACACACACACACACACACACACACACACACACACACACACACACACACACTTGTTTATATACATGAAACTCGTGGTGACCAGGAGCAGAATTAGAATTTAGACTTTCTAAAAGACTGCCAATGCATCTTGTTGACAGTGGAGAAATAGACGAGATACTATATTCTCATAAGATTATACCACTTGAGACATAAGCTTTTGAGGTTTTCTGTGGAGTATTCTATACTGCTGTATACATTCCCAGCACTCTATTCAGGAACACGCTACTCAGCATGCTTACACAGTATATTTTGAATAAGAGAATACAGCAAAAATCATAGCTAACAGATTTCTTTCAGAAGTTTATATATGTTGAGTTCTAAAAACCTTACAGTAAAAGGTGGCACCAAACTAGTGTTTGAGACATTAAACATCACAGTGGCCTACTTGCCTACATCTTTCTAGAACCTTCTTCATTAAGTATATTTCTCTTCACAGTCAATTCTCCTATTTCCATTTTATTAGAATCATGAATGGTTTTTATCCAGAGAGCTTTGATATCCACACATGATTGTGGTATCTAGGTCTCACTTTAACTGAGAATAAAACTATACCATAGATGTTTTATATTTAGATTTTTCTTTGAATTTTGATATTGGTTGCCAGATAAACAGGATGACAGTCATTTAATTAACATTTTTGTGAGATGAACCACAATATGTACTCTGCATCCTTCAGATATTTATTTCAACTTGGCTTGACAAGGTCCTGATATTTGAATCTTGGTTGCCTATGAGTTAAACCAGTGTGGCATATAATAAATCAACATTCATATTTATGGTATCTACCAATTTTTTCATATGTATGATGTCTTCTCTTTTATAAGGCAAGGTGAGAGGGCACTTACTAGCACTCATTCTATATTGAAACAGAACTCTCAGGAAAATGGTGTAGATGACCCATTAAACTAAGGGCTAGAGATGAAACTAAAATCTATGACAATTTTTCTTTTGCTATACTATTTTCACACATAATCTAAAACAACTTATGTAAGTTTAGAGAGTATTTAGTCAGTATAAATTTAATGAAGACATGCTACATATGCACATTTGGATACAGCAACTCTATTAAACTGTTTACTAAAAGCTAAGATTCCCATCTCACAAATATGATTATTACACCCCTACTTTGATAGACACACCTATAGTTATGTGCTAACCAAAATTCATGTTCATCCAGTGTACTTCTATAATCCTCATCCCCATCAATTATAGTGAATTCGGTTTTTTTTAAAGAAAAATTGTGCCTCAAATTACATAAAAGAAAGATCGGCAAAGCTATAAATATGTATACATTTACCAGCAGTATAAAAATAAGTACTCAAAATTGTGCAAATAAAACACAGCAGAATTGAATAAGTATAGAAATTTAAATTATAAGATTAATATTTATAAATTCATATCTCTATCAAATAACTGAAATATATAGCATTTCTGGAACAGAGAAACTTTTAAGAATAAGCCATGTATTAGGTCAGTGTTTCTGATCCTCAGACTAGAACTATTTGTGAAGATGTGTTAGCAATCCGTGCTTAAACTCATGCAGGAGCTTAAGCAAGGACTGATAAAGTTTTAGAAAAACTTTACTCTGATAACAAGAGCATAAACAGTGTACCAGTGGGATTTTGTGATTAGAAGTTCATTCTCCTTGTGCAGCTACAATAACAGTCACTTATTAATTTGTTCTCAAATGTCAATTACTACATGGCTAACCTTATCTAGCCATTCTTATAATTAAAAAATCATTTACCCTAAGATTTATATTGCAAACAATTATGAAGTATGTAAAGCCATGTATAATTTTATTATGTTAGTTTGATAATTGGAACTTAATTATATACAAATATTAGTGGATACTAAGATGATATGCAGATATTTAAGAAAGAGCAAAGTACAAAATAAACATAATATGCTTACAAGGTTGCAATCCAGTCTATCTCAACACTTAAAGTAGTAGTATTGAGCTATGGACAAGCTATTTTTACTGTGAGCAGAGACAGAGATGCCTTTGTATTTTATTGGCAAAGTTTTATCTCTTAAGTTAGATTTTAGACACACACGTTTCTTACTTAGAAAGATACATATGCATTGCATCTAATTTTGCAATTGTTTAATAGAGCTCATAATAAAATTGAAATCAGATATTATGATACCAAATAGACCTTTCAAAAATCTGAAATAAGGAAGATGCTTTTGTGAAGATGCCAGTGATAAAGAACATAATGTTACCTCCATGCAACTTACAGATGTATTTAGTTTTCTAAATGTAAAACGACATTACAAAATTTGGGATTTAAATGGATTTTTTTAAAATAAAAATGATCACTGAGCTGTTGACCAAAGTGACCCATGAGGTTACAAAAACAAGACAGAATTCTGTCAAGGCTCTTGATTGCTCTCCCCAGGCCTGAGGCAAAACCCTGTTGCTGAAGAAACCACAGAATACCATCGTTCAGCATCGAGAGAGTCTTCGAGGCCTCGAATGGTAACCAGCTCCCAGATGGCAGTTAGTGCAGTGCTGGAAGACACTACACAAGCTGCCAGGGGAAGCTGAACAACAACAGCTGGTGTAAACAGACCACTGGCATGAAACACAGTCTGAGGCCACGAGTAGGCTGACCACACCTCCTACTGGGAGAGAAAAGGAAACCAAGAAAGGAGCACGTGTGCAATGGAGGAGCCTGAGCCTGGGGGAGACAATCAACAGCTATTAAATTCGGCCAAATATTCCACTCAGTGAGGGGGAACCCTTCATGGAACCGGAGATTCAGGGCGATATGCAATGGATCACATATTCTTGGGATACCAAGAAAAGATGCACTATGCGAGTGACTGCCAGGGAGGCTTTCAAAAATAGAAGCTAAGTAATCCCGATTGTTGTATATTTGTTAACTGATACTGACCTCATTCTCGGATGGAGATTGTGTTTGTATTTTTCAGGATACAGCGAGGGAGCTGTGGCCCATATAACCCTACCAACCGACTGCAGGCAGAAAACTGAGATCCTGGCATGAGATGAGCCACCACAGTCATACGGGGGAGGATCCACATGGAACCCCACAGAGAATGATTGGATGTACAAGGGACCCACAGCCACAGCCATTCAATCAACAAAGGATAAGCCAGTGAGACAGAAACCAAGGAATCTTGACACAAAAACCCCTAGCTCACAACACCATAGCAGCCTCAATACTCACCCACCACGACTCAGGGAACTGAGCGGAAGAGGGGTCAGAAAGATTGTGAGAGACGTGGTGGGGGAGAATAGCAGAGACTTGGCAACCCTCAGTAACAACACACTTGGGTCATGAGAACCCGGCTGAAGACTGGGCTATCCATGGTCCCCTACCACAAAGACTGATACAGATGGCCCATGGAGGAGGATATCCAGCTGACTGGGGATGGGGAAGGGGGGCAACGGGGAATTGGGGATAACAACTCATGGTTGGCCCACTAAACAATGTAACTCATTATGAACAATAAAGAAAAAAAATTAAAAAAAAATGAAGTCCAAATTCAGATTGTTGCTTATTGATGTTTGTATGAACACATTATTCAAAATAAGGTACAATTGAAAGTTATTTTTGGAGAGTTGGTAGAATGTCAGACAAGGGAAGTAGGGAGGAAGACCTCTTTAGAAAAGATTTCTTTGGAAAAGATTTTCTAGAGATTATCATCTTGCATACTGAACAATGGAAAATATACAAAAGATATTACTAAATGTTATGAACAAAAGATCCTGAGCAACAAAACCTAACAAGGGTTCACTTACCCCCCAAAGAGTGGCATTCAACTGAATAAAAATCATGGAGAATTTTATATTAAAAAATTATGGACCAATACAGACTGCCCACGGAGGAGGATATCCAACTGACCAGGGATGGGGAAGAGAGAAATAGGGGAAATGGGGACATCAGTGTATTATGACCTTATTAAGTGTATCTAATTATAGATAATAAAATAATAATGCAAAAATTAGATATTAGAACATTATTACTAGATGGAACTCATTATTTAATGGCCATTAATATAGAAGAAAATAGGTGCACTGTACTTTCCCAGAGAACATAGAGACCCCTATAAAGATGTCTGTATCTAGAGGCAGGAGCAAACCTGAAAACATGAAAATAAAAAAAAAAAATAAAAAAATCCAGCAAACTGAGATGGGTGAGTCAACTGAAACAAATTTTACTTGAAAATGTCAGAATGAATGGATACTAACAAAAAAAGATAAAGTTTAATGAAAAACAATTTTAAAAATCCCCTTCATAGATCCCTGATCACTTTCTTGGCTTGGTTTATTTCAGTGTTAATACATGTGAAAAAATATTAATAAAATAAAATCCATGTAAGAATAATAACCACTTTCAGGTTTCTTTTTTCAGAATATGTATGAAATGAGTTTTTCTGTTGTTTTTTAGGCAACAAGTATTTAATCTGAGATCTTAAAGTGAATAGACTAGAATTATGCTTGTCACCAGTAATGAAAAGAATATCTTAAAAGTTCACAAACAAATGGCTAACATAGTTTCAATTACGTCGCTGGATTGTGAATAATAAGACTTCATAATTGCAAGACTGGATAGATCCTCTTTGGTAATTAAGGACCTATATGTGGCTATTAACACTGGAAAGCTTATTGTGTAAAGGAGAAAAGGAAGAATGGCTCCCCTCTCAATAACCAGAAGATGTGAAAGAAATACCATTTAAAATCTCATAATTGCATCTTTCAGACAATAGAATCTAGTGTTAGACAAAAGAAACATAATTTGAGTAGTACTAATGATTATGATATTTTGTTTGGGGAAGAATCCTAATTATAATGATGTGTTAAGCTGAGAAAAAAAACAATATGAGTTTAGTAGTGTTGTTTAGACCCAAAACCTGATTTATAACACTGTTAAAATATTATATGTTTCCCCAGGACCCACATAAGCCAGACCCACAAGGTGGTGGCCCTGGTTCTCTCTCTCTCTCTCTCTCTCTCTCTCTCTCTCTCTCTCTCTCTCTCTCTCTGTGTGTGTGTGCTTGAAAATGAATAAATAAAATATTTTTTAAAAATAAAAAAAGAAAAACCAAAATATTATATGTATCCATTTCAATATATATATATACATATGTTTTATATATACGTCATATAACTATATTTCTCTCCATATACATCCACTTCCAAGACATTGCTACACATTTTATCTATTGCTTTTGTTGCAATGGTCAATAAATTTAGGTTTACTTAAATTATAGAAAAAATCCTTAATCTTTTTTTATGGGAAGAGTAGCTGTCAATAGTAATTTTCTCTTGTTGCTTTTATTTGTTTTCCCCTGCCTGCTTGGCCTGTTTTTAGAAGAAGAACAAACTTCTTGTTAGTTATCTCAAGGCTGAGGGAAGGCTCTGTCCATAGACAGTCAGTAGTACTAGTGAACATGCAGCAGAGAAAGCTGCCCCAATGACTCAGGACTAGGAAGAACTGGAAAAGAAAGAAGGCTGGGCCAAAGTACATCATGTACAGGAAGAGATAACCCCACAGAGGACATCAGTGGAGTAGAGAGGAAAGGAAGGAATAATGTTACTGGAATAGATACAATGAGAATTCATTTCTGATTTCACTTCAAAGACAACAGATAGATAAACTTATTTGCGCTATTTTCTGGAGAAACAATGTCTTCCTGAAAGCATGATGATAGACAGGTGTAGCCGTCATGTTCTTGTTGCTGGGGAAAAAAAAAATATGTGTGGCAGATTATGGGTGGGAAGGGTTTAAATGGGCTAATAATTTGGAGGAGAAATTCCATCATGGCAGGGAAAGCAATAGACTAGATGCTCTGTATCACATCTTGTCATAACAGCCAAGGGAACTGCCAGGCTATCTCCACTGGGGAGGGGGGCACAGGATGGGCAGGTTTGGGGATTTTTATAGAGGAAATGATGCTGTGAGTCTAGGTCACTGTAAGCTCCCAGGTGGGGGTCTCAGGTGGCCCAGATGGGGGAAGCAATGTCCCTTCAGCCAGACAGAGACACAGCAGGAGGGGCTTTAAAGGTAGGCTTTATCTGTAACTCCTGTTTGACACTTCTCATGAAGCTCACCACACTAGCAAAGGAGGGGAACACTGAGGTTCTGCCTGAGTTTTGACCTAACACCCAGCCTTTTGTTATAGATAAGGATGAAGTTTTTCAATGACTATTTCCTACTGACAATGGGGCTCTGATGACCGGAGGAGACTGGGATGAGATGGCCCCTTTCAGGATGGGGGGGTGGGGTCAGGCTCAGAAGTGACAGGCTGGTAAGAAGGAGTCATTGATAGTTGACTAAAATTTTTTTGTGAGTAAGGCAGTGTACCTGGCTTTGGACATATTTCAGGAGACAAGGGGCCATGAGGAGTGTTAAACTTATCCCTGTTAAAGGTCCCAATAGTGGTGACAGCTAAGACCACATAGACTCCAGGGCACTAAAAGGGCTCAAAGAAGGTGATGCATTTACCTGAAGCTGGTTAGCCACACCTTTGAGTGTGTTTTTTTTTTCCAATTCCACTTTATGCCAGCAATCAAGGTGGCTGGAGGGAGACAGAGGAGTTGGAGTTTTGGAGAGATGCTTTGTTAGACAGGAAGTGTCCACAGTGGGTGTAACATTGAATGATGGGATTACAGTTATGAGATCTCTCATCGCTCAAGTGAAGCACACAGGAAAAAAAGCAGTGTGGTTGATAATATTAAGCAGATTCAAGAGGGAGAGAGGAGTTAAGAATAGATACCCATGGAGTGGAGAAGAGAAAAAGAGAGAGCCCTCAGATTAGTTTGGGGCTGCATGTGAGCTTGTTTGGTATGTATAGATAACAGTCTGTAAGTGAGCATTTTAATATTTTTACATATTGTCCTTACATCCAAGGAGATCTCAGAGTGTATAACCTTTAATACATTTTTTGGGTGGTGCCCAGGGCCAAAAGTTGGCATCATAGTACCATTGGGTGTCTTTAGGGGCTATACATTTGGCCTCAGGACTTGCTTAGTAATAAATGAGAGAGACAGAGAGAGAGAGAGACAGAGAGAGAGAGAGAGAGAGAGAGAGAGAGAGAGAGAGATTAAAGTGACCACCTTATAGAGCTAGATTATAGGACAGGACGGACCCAACATGTCTTCACCTTATATTTTTGGTTATATACTTCTCTCTGAATATTTAAGACCCAGTAGGAAGCCAAAATTTAAAGAAGTATTTTTCTGTGTTTTTTTTTTTGGGGGGGGGTTACTCCTGGCTCTCCATTGAGAATTCTAGGGACCTGGGTGGAACACCGTGGCTTCTCCAGCATTGGTGTTGACAGGATGAGTCAAGTTAGCAACAAGAATGTTCTAGTGTAGCTGGAATAATAAATCTCAAGACAAAACCCAGTGATACGCCTCCTCCAGTAAGGATCTTAATCCCAAATGCTCTATCAACCAGGGATAGCATATGAGGCATAATCACAAACCAATGGGGACATTGCAAATTCAAACTACCATAATAAGTGAACAAATTCTAAATGAAATATATATATATATATATATATATATATATATATATATATATATATATATATATATATATATATACCAGAAGAGTATTGAATTTTTACTCACAGTTCTGGAGAAAAGGTACATGGAAGAGAGTATGAATATTTTTATCAGTAGGCTACTAGGTGGTGATAACTTTAGCACTTTGAGTTTTTCACATAATTATGTATATAAAATCTTAGGGCAATCAGTAGAACAAAACTAGTAACATAACCGATCAGATATTGACAGTTAATCTTTCATCAGAAGTCTCCAGAAGATTGATAATAAAATTCTACACATTAAGTCTTATACTTTGTTTCTACCAGCATATCAATTTCATAAGATCTCTCCTGGGTCCGGGTCATGAACGATTCTCTGCTCACAAAAAATCTGGTAAAAGCATTTTGTCTAAAGTCTTATTTTCTTTTAACAATATTTGGAATAAAATGGGAAGACTTAGCAGTGCCTGGAAAAAGGAAGTGAAGACACATTGGGATGAAGGGTATGGACGGATGATAGGACAACAATGAACATCCCAGCACACTGACAACAGACAATTTTAAGTAGTCTTGTTAGAATCACAGGACACTTATAATCATCTAGCCTCCATTAAAAACCTTATAGTCATGATCTTTTTCTATTTAACATCTTTATTATGAATAAGTTTATACATTGTATTAGCAAATCTTGTGAAGGTGTCCCCGTTTCCCTCCTCTCTGCCCCCTACCCACTGGGGTCAAGAAAGTAATGGGGGTAGTGCCTGGGGTTTGATAATCTAGGTTGACAGAAGAAAAAACAGAGTGCTGGTTCCCTATTCTGGATGAATGAGTTGATCACACACTTCAATTTTCATTTTTAAATGTAAAACAATCAAATAATATATGAAGACACTAAAAACCTTTAGAGGCCAAATTTTAGTTACAGGTGTTTGAGATATAATCCAATTAGCTCACCAAATTTGTTTAGAATCAATTGAAAATAAATGATATATTCTGTAACAAAGAAGAAAATCCCCTGTACCTTGAATATAATAAATCAGATGCTCTTCCAATCATGGTTGTACCTTTTAAAGAATTTATTATTTTTTTATTTGTAAGCAGCGATTGAAATCAAAAGCAAGAAACCATTCTCTATATTTGTCTTTCTTCAACGTGGTATTTTCCAAGCCAAGGTGATTAAATCTATGCTGCATTTCCATTTCTAACATGTAATTCTTTTTTTAATATCTTTTTAAATTTTATTTATTAATTTTCAAGCAGAGAGATACAGAGAGAGAGAGCGAGAGCGAGAGCGAGAGCGAGAGCGAGAGCGAGAGCGAGAGCGAGAGCGAGAGAGAGAGAGAGAGAGAGAGAGAGAGAGAGCGCCAGGGTCTGGCCCATGTGGGTACTGGGAAATTGAACCTGGGGTCTTAGGGACTGAAAGCAAGTACCTTAACCACTGAGCCACCTCTCCAGCCCCATGTAATTCTTATATAGTAGACTAAAGCCCAGATATTGGAACCCACAGTATGTTATTTCATTTTTTATTTTTGGCACAATGTTATAAAGGTAAATAATCAGGTGTACTTGAACCTACTGATAGCATCATCTTTTAGTTACTGGACACAGAAAATATTAGCATCCAAATTTCAAAATGTACATGCAGAGAGCATTCCCCTCATGAATAACTAAATTTGTTTGAGAACATAACAAAATGAAGGCAAATCTATTGTCTCTGATAAGAACTCTTCAGTAAGATTCAAACAGGAGTGGCTTAATACATAGTTTACATTTTATGTGAATATAGAATTTCAATTATAAGAATAATTAAAAGTTTAAATATATTTTTACATATTGCTTTCTTAAAAGATACAGAGAGAAAGAGAGAGATAAAGAGAAAGAGAGAGAAAGAGAGAAGATACAGAGAGGAAGAGAGAGAGAGAGAGAGAGAGAGAGAGAGAGAGAGAGAGAGAGAGAGAGGAATACCAGGGCTTCTTTTTACTGCAAATACAATAGCAAAATCCAAATACATGTGTCACTTTTTGCACCTGACTTTACATGGGTAGTGGAATAGCCAACCTTCCCAGCAGTCTATATAAGCAAACACCTTTAACCATTGAGCAATCTTCTCAACCCTATGTTTTAATGATTAAAATTATTGGCTAGGGAGTTAGTTCATTCAGTAGATTGCTTCCTGTGCAAGCCTGGGAACCTGAGGTTGATTCCCCAGAACCACATAAAAAGTCAGACATCAAAGTACATGTTCATGGGCTGGAGAGATGGCGCAGTGGTTGGGTCGCTTGCCTCCAGTGTCTGGGGCCCGGGGGTTCAATTCCCCAGTACCCACATATGCCAGACCCACAAGGTGGTGTCTCTCTTTCTCTTTCCCTCTCTCTCTCTATCTCTCTCTCTGTATCTCTGCTTGAAAATGAATAAATAAACTATTTTAAAAAGTACATGTTCATAATCTGAGAGCATTAGGTTCATGGAGACAGTTGGATTCCTTGAGCTGCTAGCCATCCAGTTTACACTAATTAACATGCTTCTGGTCAGTGTGAGACACTGTCTCAAAATAAAAAAGGTAGATGACATTCCTGAAGAGCAACACTGAAGCTTGTACTTTGATCTCCATATGAGAACACACACACACACACACACACACACACACAGATACTACCCATGTACATACCACCTAAACACACATGTGAACCTGGAAACACATGAACATATATACACTTGTATATTAACACATGTAAAAACTTTTCTCTAAATTCCCACTTGGGTGTTTTTATGGATATTATCGTCAGCCTTCAAAGTTTCTTCTATCTCGCTTCTCCTTTTTCATAGTCACAGATGATGAGCTATATACAAAGGTGTATAAACTAATATATATCTGATTATTATTACCATTTCAAATTACTTTAAATCCATTTCCACACTTTTTTGTGGCAATTACTATAGACTTCATATCCACTGAAGTTTTCACATAGTAAACTCATAGTAAAAATATTAGATAAGCAACTTATATTTTTGTTGCTGTTATTTTTCAAGTTAGGTTTGTGAGAGTTTCAGACAAGCTCCATAAGGCCCCTCCCCCTGAGTGGGAGGTGTCTCTAACCAGAGCTAAAAACCTAGATGCTAAAAACTGATTGGTCAGATATAGTCCAATCAGCTGTCTCTCTGACTTACCTAGTGGAAGTTTTAAAAACTTCCCTAAAACAAAACCCAGTCTCTCTTCCACATGGCATCCTAGAAGGAGGACGTTCATTTTCCTGTTAAGGGCTCAAATGAGGGGGCTCAAGATCTCCCCAAATGAACCTTTTTTTCCTCATTATGGGAGTCCTCTATTATCTTCTCTTTCCTGCCCGTTTAGTTAAACAGCATTGATTTTGGCTAAAACCTCTCTCACATGATCTCCCCACACTGGTGGCTGGAGAACTCTTTAACTCCCCATTTTCCTTAGATAAAGTCTCCCACTATACCCTAATATCTGGTTGCCTTTGATTTTAATTCTTTAACTTTGTAGACAAGAATTCAGGTACTCCTTAAATTTTGAGGTGCATTGGAATTTTTGGTGGACATTATCTAAATTCTAATCCTCAGCTCATCTCGCTGCAAGTTATTGCTCTAGCCTAGGATGACCTGGAACTCACTCCGTAGCCCAGGCTGATTTCAAGGTTATTCTGCTAACTCTGATAACTGAGTACATGGGTTAATGACATGTACCCAATTTCGAATTTAATTTTTGAACTTAAAAATGATAGGAGCCATAAATTATCCTATCATGTTTAGAAATTCTAAAGTAACAATACATGCCTATTCCCTGGATTTTATATTTGTTTACACTCTCCATGAGAGGTAGTTGTGAAATTTAGGTATGAACATTTCTTCTTCAGGTCCTTGGGGTCCTCTTTCATTTTTGCTCCAGGAGAAAGATACAGAAAATGACAAAAAAAAATCACAAATATTTTTAATCCAGTAGTCACAATTATTTCATTTTCCTCTCATTTTTCTTATTGCATTTTTAAGAGTGGAATTAGAGGTGGGTAACCCCAACATCCCCATAGACTCAATCCTCTGGTTCTTTTGAGTCACTTAGTTTGTGAATAATGTTGAGATAGGTTGAATATTTTTTAAAGTTCAAAAAAATTGTATTATCATGCAAAATTTTTAAAAAATGTAACTACAACACTATCCCAGGCATTACAAAGTATGAAAAACAGAAAGCTCTGGAGAATAGAAGAAGGAAGAATCATCTTAAAATATTTATCACTATCTAAAAAATGAAAAGTCAGTGCTATTTTGACAAGGATGTTTGGTGCTCTGTAATATGCGCATCCAGTGCTGTATCTGAATAGGGTTGAAGAACCAATCATAGAGGTCATGAGGAAATGTGCTCCAGAGTCCCATGATGGACAGCCTCCCTCCCCAGTGCATTAGATACAGAGGAGTAATCACTGAAGCAAAGTTTATCATGGTCATCTATCAGCTGTGCAAACAACCAGGTCTTATCCAATCCCCTGCCAGCCCAGTGGACTTTACTATTTAAACATCACACCAATCCAGTGTATTAGAAAATGTCATTCTCTATCTGGTTACCTGACCAAGTGAATGAGGTTTGGAAGTAGCATAGATAACATGGCCGTGAGTTACATAGTAAATGTCTGCATTCTTCTTGCTGGGGAAACATGCCATCAGCATAAAGTTAAGGGTATCAGATTAACAGTGATCAACATAAATGAATAAATAGCAAAACCTCTGAAGATGTTTTCAAGATTGAAAGCATGAGGACAGAAACAACAATGCTTCTAGCAGAAAAGATGCACAGTTGAAATGAAGCAACAGCAAAAATTGTTGACTCTGCTAAAGAAATTTAGATACAATGTAATCTTAGCTCCAAACCAGAAAAACATTTATGCGAGAAAGGAGGGATTTTATTTGAAGCATGTAGATCTATACACAGATTAAAGAAAAAAAATTCCAAAAGCAAGCAAGTACCCTGGTGCACAGGGAACTCCAGGCAGAAGCATTCAGACTGCTCTATGCATATGTATAGCTGGAATTCCAGATCTGCTCCCAGAAACACCTTAGAGTTTAACTGTATGATCCATCCAATGTGACATCTCCTTCAAGCTAAAAGCTTTATATATATATATAAAAAAAAAACTCCTGAATCTATTGTGGGTTATCCATTCAAACTATCACAAATATCTAAAAGATTTTTATTTAGTTATTTGTGAGAAACAAAACAATTGGAACACAACATTTTAATTCTATAATTCCATTCAAATATTTAGATTGTTTCTTTAGTGGATTTATCATTACATCAGCATTTTGGCTAATATTTGCTAGGTCACTCATGCCAGGATAGATGCTGGGTATAAAGTGCATAAGAGCAGAACCTTTTCAAATAAATTTCTTACATATTTATTTATTCATTTATTTATTTAGAGACAGGGTCACATTATGTATTGCAGGGTGGCTTGGAACTCTCAATCCTGCCTTTGCCTCCTGAGTGCTGAGATTACAAGTGTGTGCCCCAAGAACAGCATTTTTATTACAATTCCTCTGATGAAGAATTTAGTAATTTACTTAAGATTAGGCAAATATAGGCAATATCAGACGAAGTTGGGCACAATCAGGATACTATGGCCTTAGATATCAGATAGCTAGACTTTGAACAATTATATTATGACACTAAAAATTCTTAGTAAAAACACATTACAAGCATGAATCTAGTTATAAAATATATATTGGCAACCATGACTCAATAATCTGTAAAAGAGTACATGTTCCTGTGACAGTTAATTCTTTCAAGGAAGTTCCACAGATTCCATGCCTGATCCTCTCCCCTTGAGTTGGAGGTGTTTCTAACTAGAGTTCAAACCTAAATTCTGAAACTGATTGGCCAGCTGTCTCTCTGACTTATATAGCCCGGGTCATGTAAGTCACTGAAACAGAAAGTCCAGCCCTCTTCCTCACATGGCTGGCCAGAAGAAGTATCTCTGAATCTTCAGGGCCTGGGTCACCTCTCACCACAAGGGCTGGGTTTCTTTCCCAAGTATACCTCTCCATCTCATGATCTTTCTTTTTTCTGCTTATTTGGCTGACCAGCACAGATTTTGCTAAATCCTCTCCCACCTGATGTCTCCACACTAGTGACTGGAGATCTCTGTAAATTTCCATATTCTTTTGAATAGAGTCTCCCACTATACCTTATCCTATGGTGGTCTATAATTTGAATTCTTTAATTTTATAGACAAGAATTTGGGCACTCGTTAAGTTCTGAGGTGTATTGGAATTTGCTGGATACTCTTTAAATTCTAATCCCCAGCTCCCCAGTAACATATAGTGTGTAGTGACCAAGAAGAAAAAAAATTCCAGAGGACCTTTTTTTGTAACTTGTTTTACAGTTTTTTGTAACTTTTAGGGGACATAAAGGGAGAAACGTTTTTTCCTTCCCCCATGGTCTGCAGCCAGGGCTGCTCAAGACAATTGGGGTCTCAGAGATCACTCACCTGTGCCAGGCCGAATGAAAGGCTTCCCCCCACAGAGGGGTAGAGAAAGCCTTTTATCTGAGCAGTGACAAAAGGCTAGGCAGTTTCTCTTCCTTTTTCCTCTTTATCTGAGCAGAGCAGGAAAATATCGGACCCTATTTTTCTCTTTCCACTTGCCTGCCTGCCTCTGATTCTTAAAAATCTGTGAGGCACTGGGGCTGACCTCCTGCATGGTGCCCTGCCATGACACCTGTGCACTTCCAAAATCAGCTGGACCAGCAACCTGGATCAGCCTGCATTTCTGACATGAAGATGTGTGGCCACCAGCTTTGGGAAAACTAACACCCCCTACACACACACACACACACACACACACACACACACACACACACACACACACACACACACACACTTAGCCAAGGTCAGTGTGAAAAACTTTCTAGTTTTTTTTTTTTTCTATTTTCTCTGCCAGGTGGGAATGGGTCCTGCATCGAGATAAGGCTAGCTAGCCACAGGAACCAAGGAAGACAAGCATTTCCAGCTCTCCCCTCCATGCTGCTTTCTACTACACTAGCTGAGCAGCTACATGGAATGGAGACTCTTAAATTCCTGAAGAAATAAAAAAAATAGGAACTCGAATTTACTTGAATTTAAATTCAATTTAATTTGAATTTTAGTCAATTTGTAAAGCTTTTTTTCTCTGTAAAACATTTATTCATATAGATATTAAAGTGAGTTAAGCCTCATGATGCATGTGATATCCTTGAATTTTACTGAGCTGAGGCAGGGGGATCACACATTTTTTTATGTTTACTGGGTTAATAAAAAGATTCCTGCCTTTAGGGTTATTCAAGGGTTCCTTTTCTGATATGACTTCTTCTAACTATGCAACAGACTTAATGTTTTTCAGCCTACCTGGACCATTTTTTGGAAATTCTACCAAGGGAGATTTGTCAGATATGTTCAAGAGTTTTAAGGGTAACAAGATCATTGTAAGATATGGTAAATGTGCTGATAGAATTTATCTCAGGGACCATTATATTTTGCCTATCTCTTTTAAAATGTGCATCATAAAATTCTTAACAGGAGATATTTTACATCTATAGATTATATGCTCTATAAATATATGTTGGTAGTATTATTAAAATATGGTTGTCAGTTTTCTTAAATTACATTGATAGAGGTGTTACATATTAAAAAAGTGCATACAATTTCCTACTAACAAGGATGTCTAATTCTTTTGGTAATGGATTGATTACTTGTTTCCTATTATTTGATAAGAGTTTAGTCAAATTTCTCTTAATTGCCTAAAGGATGAATAACTATGTTCTACAAGTATGTGTTGGATGCAAATCTTTCTATAAAAGCCAACTATATGTGCTGGTTCTCAATCATGGACTAAACAATAAAGGAAAAACAGAAGTTAGTGTTCTCAGGTGGCTCTGGTCTTGGGACAGAGCTCTCCCAAAGCCGGACCCTAGAACAGGCATGGAAATCATTACATGTTTTCCCATATTTCCTCATAAACCAGTCTGGCCCTCTGGTTAATGATGAATGTAAGTAAAATCATAACACAAGGAGATCTATATCTTCTTTATTATACTAAAGTTCATGATCAAATGAGTAAACTGAGTAAAACACACAAAGACTTAAGATTATTTTCATTTATCGCTTAATGGCTAGAGACATAAATGCTATATATTGTCTGCTTTGCCTATAAATAGAAAATGCAGGGGGGATACCCTGGAAAAAGTTTTACCTTATCAGTCTCTGTACTAAGAATCAGATTGCTCAATGGTTAGAGGTACTTATCAATGGTTATAATCATTTGGCATTATGGAAGGAGCAGAGGATCTGTAACGGGGAAACTTTGGTGCAGCCACATCTGTTTTTTTACCGCTGCATTTCCCCACTAATTTAGTGTCATCTAATGCAAAAGAATTATACATGGGGACAGAAATATGTACTTATTACACATATATTCTTATTAAATTAGTTAAGGGAAGAGGGAATTGGCTAGGAAAGCCACCCAGTCACCACGTGGTCTGTGAGGTTCATAAAATCATATTATTTAAGTGAACCTGGGGAGTTACAGATTTCTCCAGCCACCAGTGTAGGGAGAAACATGGTGAGTTTTAACAGAACTTATGCTGTTCAGCTAAACAAGCAGAAAGGGGAAAGATCGGGAAGAGAGGGCCAAGACAAAGGTCCTTGGGGATTAAGTTCCCTCAGGTAAGTTGGAGAGACAGCTGATTGGTTCATAACTGACCAGTCAGTTTTAGCCCCTAGGTTGTAGCTTTTAGGTTGTAGCTCTAGCTAGACACCTCCCACTCAAGGGGGGGAGGTGTCTCTGCAGAAGCCTGACTGGTCATAATCCTCCCTCTGACGAAATAGCCCTAACTGTTGTTAGGGTATTGGGTGTGGAATTGAGAAAAAAAAGCACCAGACACAAGTACATACATGTTTAAGAAATAAAAGTTAACAATACCCATTTTGATTCTGTAAGAGGCAAGACAAAGCTCTGACTTGGGGGGGGGGGGTTAAGGAGGAACTTGGCAACATTGTGTGGGGTCTCCTAAACTCTCACAGACCTACTCCTGAATTTTAGGAAAAACCACCAATGAATGTCTATATTAGAAACAGTGATTTGCGAAGGTATTTGTTTAGTCTCTTTTACTAACTCTCAAAGTTCTACTTCATAGGCATTGATTTAGACCCAAAGTCTGTAGTTGCTGGGAAGCAAAAAGAACATTTTAAGGTTACACTGAGGAAGATGGACTCACTCACAGGAAAAACCATAAAAGATCTGTTTTCTGGCCATAGAAACAGGTATAGACAGGAGCCTAGGCTCAAATCTTGGGTACCCTGTGGACACATGCTTCGCAGTACAATCTAGCCTAAGGTGAGGAAATACAAGTCTCATTGGTGCCAGCAGCCCCGCATCAGTTGACACATTGTCCTAGTCTCTGGATGTGGAAATGAGTAAATGAGATATCTCTTCAGGAAAGAGATATCTGTTCATAAGAGACCTGAGGTTCTACCAGAGATGTCTAGATAGACAGGCTCGTATTTCTGTTTGTCACGCTAGAGATGGCAAATCATCTGATTATCTGCTAAAGCACTAAGAATTTGACCGAAAAAATTCGCAAAAGAAAAATATTTTTTGTTTCTGTCAAAAAGACTGGTCACACTACTGTTTAGGAAAACAGTGAGTGATCACCACAAGTCAGTGTTAAGTGCTAGATAATTATCTAACCTCACTTTTTTGTAGACGAGTGTACAATGATTTGATTACCTATAAAACCATCTAAACTTACTACTGTTGTTAGCTGAACCTGATCATTCTAGTTACAGTTTCTGGCTCAGTAACTCTAAACTCTCTAGTCCTAGCCAAGAGGTATCAGGGACTAAAATCATAAAAGCCTCAAGATGTGAAGGCTAATATTTGAACTGATGTTAATCTGTCTAGGGTTTCAAGGATATTTGATCAGGTACAACCATGAGGATTGCCTAGAATGTATATCAGAATAAAAACATATATTACCATAGAGCTGATTCTTAAGGAAATCAGATAGTTGAGGTATGGAAAAAACTTGATATAAATTCTTTTCTTTCTCCCTTTTATGGATACTTCCCTTTTCAATTCATGTCTGAATAGTGGTTCTATAATGGTGATAAAATTAAATTGTGAATGCTAGATGCAGTGATGTGATTAATAAAAAGGAATTTCTATGGAACTTTAATGAAGGAAAATAAAGAATAGTATTAGAAGGTCCTAAAAAGGGACATTAAAGGAGGGATTTCTCTCAATAATAATTGAAAGAAATAGAGAAGGATTGCAGATGGAATGTCATTGAGTGAAAATAGAAGGCGATGAGAAAGA